>QBDW01000433.1:0-54545 GCA_003261595.1 Maconellicoccus hirsutus | reverse complement strand
CAGCTAAGTTCAAAGGGGAGTCATTAACACAAATGTAATTCCCTTGAATCATTGCTTCGCAGAACGTCCATCTGAAACAAAAACGAAAATTAAATCAATATTAATGAAAACTAATGCACAAATACATAATAAATTACTCACCAACTGAAGAATCTTTTGCCAGTCAATTTTTTTTCTTCTCGAATCACAAACGAAAACTTCCCGCCGAGTACTTATTTAAAAATACGAAGCCATGCAAGTAACTTCACCAGCAAGAGCTATGTTCAAGGGGGACAGATTATTCAAATATACTTAAGTCAGCATAATGAAATTTATGAAATTTATTACTAGACAACAGAATCATGCCTCCACCTGTATCGAATTCTCTAAAATACACTGAAAATCTGAAAATCAAAAACTATCTTAGTGAAAGTTGAACAAATTGGCAACAAAATGTACTGTATATGCAAATCTACTTACCCAGTCAACATATTGAAATTTCTTCATTAAAAGCTGCGATTATACTGTGTAATAACGCGCAGCAACACATATCACCAATTAATATTAATAAAAATATTGAAACGAATTATTTAACTTAATGTACATACTTACTCTATCGTCATAACGAAATTTACTTTATTCCAGAGATAATACAGCCAAAAAAATTCTTCCACTTCAACAACTTGCAGCAACCGCGTTCAAGGAGAATATGAGCGCCTAACTCTTGATCACTGCTTCAACAGGCACCAGCGATCATCTAAAACAAAACGAAAAAAATATGCAAATTCGATAAAATCAAACGCGATAGGGTCTAAATCCATTAACCACGTAAAAAATTTTGTAAACACTCGACATCAAAGCAAAACAAATTTTAATTAATGTACATACTTACTCGAATCATAATAAAAATTTCATGGTAAGCCTAGTTAAGATACATGTATAAAAACAAATGAGGGAAGGAACATGACATAGTGAACGTTTAACGATAACTGACACATCTACTGCCAAAACACCAAAACAGAAATGAAAATCCAAACGAAGGGAGGAAGTGAACGCGTAACGATAACTGACACAGCTGACTGCCAAAAAAGAAATGGAAATCCAAAAGAAGGGAGGAGAGAAATTTCCAAAAACGATCAAAACAACCGTTTACAAAAGCAGCTGGTAAAAGTAAAATTCCCAGCAGCTCGCCAAAGAAGGGAGAGGGAAATTTCCAAAACCATCAAAACAAGTAAACAACCTTTTACAAAAAGCAGCTGGTAAAAATAAAATTCCCAGCTCGCCAACAATGGAGAAGGGAAATTTCCAAAAACAAGTAAACAACCGTTTACAATGCAAAAGCAGCTGGTAAAAATAAAATTCCCAGCTCGCCTATCCTTTACATCCATCCTTCGTATACCTGCGAGGTTGTTTACATCCTTGTCCAAAAGGACAAACAAAAATACCCAAAGTTTGTAAACAACCTCATCGGCCAATCCGAAGCGAGAATAGGAGGAGCACCGTGGAGAGAGAGGGTAGCCCGAAAAACTATATATAGAGGTGCACGGGCCATTTTCGAGTTGTACCGCATAGCGGAAACCCTGGTCTGGAAGTCAGACGTAGCGACTGAGATTGTTGCATCGTCAGAATCACCGCCGTTCCGTTGAACGCTCAGCGCTGAGTCGCAAGGACCCGGTTGGACGTCTGAGAGGTGAGGACGGCGATGTGGCCTTCGACGTTATGCGCGTCGGGCCTAAGGACTGGGGGGACAAAACCCCTGCCAGCGGCGTAACGTCATTCATTCTTCAAAAGCTCTGCAGTGCCGTTGCACGCTCCGGCGCAGGGCCGCAAGGCTGCGGTAAGTTCGGGTGAGGGTAAGGGCTTTTGGGGGTGGATGTCGTTCGTGCGCAGCACATGTGGTGGCGTCCAGGACGGGTATTGGGGAGTGTGAGGTTTGAGGTGTGTGAAGTTTGAGGTGTATGAGGTCTAAGGTGTACGAGGCTCGAGGTGTGCGAGGTTTGAGGTGTGCGTATGAGTTCAAGTGAGTGTGTTTAAGTATTGGTGGGTTTTTGGGGAATAGGAAACGTGGCCACGTAGGTAAGAGGGAGGCAGTCGCGAGGTTGGGAGCGGTTTAATGGGTTTTTAGTGGGTATTTGAGAATGGGAAATGTGGGTAATATAGGGAGTCGCGAAGTTGGGGGCGTTTTAATGGGAATGATTATATTATATGTTAAGTTAATTCTAAGTTATAGTATAAGGTTTATAGGCAAAAGGAATATCCCGGCCCTTTGAATAATTTTAAAGCTTGCGTGTGTAGTTTTTGTGTTTTGTTTTGTTTTGTGTTGTTTTGTTTTTGTGCATGGCATGTTTAACTTGACCACTAACCATTAACCACTAATCACTAATCACTAATCACTAATCAGTACATTTAACAGTAGGTAGGCTTACATTAGTTACTATTTACCTAGGTAGGTAGTTACGGGGTTTTTCAAGGAACCCTTTCTACGTGACAAGTGACCCTTGTCAACAAGAAAGGGTTTCTTTTTCCCCACCAACACTTCAATCAAACAGACGCGCAATGACAGATATGTGCCTATTATCTGTCAACGCATCGTCTGGTTGTACATTAAACCAAGGATAACTTGCATTGTCCAACATACTAACTAGTTTACCCAAGAGATGTTCTCAAAGTATGATAATTAATTTGTTTTGTTAAATTGCACAATGGTAATAAAGTGCTATGTTCCACGTCTATGACACTTCAGAGTACTTTAGACCATGAATTTTGGATCTATGTTGATTTAGTCATTTGTTGATTGAGAATTTACAATATTTCCTATGAACTATTGGAACATGTTCATACTCTTTTGTTTTCATTGATTCGACGAAGAAGTTAACATCCGATACATAACTTATCTACTTTCTACGATTTTTCTTAAATCCAAAAGAGCATACACATCGTATAAACCGTCTGTAAGAGAATCCTAAAAACAATCAACAAATGATTGACTCATTATACTCAAAAACACTGACGAGGGTTTTTTTGGCTAATTCCCCGCTTTGTGCTCGTACGAAAATTCAAAATACCGATTTCCGGGGTTGCCCCACCTTTATCTACAAGAATCCAACTGGTTCTCGTCTCCCAAAAATGCAAGCTAAATCTGGTTTCTAGAGCACTTTATGCCGTTTGGACAGTAAACTATAGAAAATGATTTACTCAAAAAATTCACGAAGAAAAAAATAAATATGTGTAGTTAATACTTATATGTAATAAGAGGAACTTGTTCATAAAAAATATGGTTACTAGTTATTCCAATAAAATGAAATGAAAATAGACAAATTCAAGAAAAAATTAAAAAAAAGTGCAATCGATTGAATTCTCAAAAAATAATTCAAATCGAATTTAGTTTTTTTTTCTCCTATAAACATCTCGTATCACATTATCACACTTATTATGAAAAAATCCACCTCATCCTCCACTCGATATCAACTGTTACACAATTCTTTGGTATTTTTCTCATTCACTGGGTCGCTTTTTTCATCTAACGAGTAATCAGCCCAACTCTGTAATTTTCCCGATCCGAATTTCAAGCATAATGAAGCAATCACTGTGTAAGAGATGCCAAAAATGACGAAACAAATACTCCATTGGAATTGACTCTATAAAACCACAAGAGGAGATTAATATTTCATCGTCTCATCGGAGATCACACGAAATCAAATACTCACTCGAGACGTGACAATAAAGCCAACAATAGTGGGTGTCAAAATACTAGACAAGGTGTATCCAGAAGTCGCCATTGAGTTCATAAACGCGGCGTATCTCGGAGCCAAATCTAATACTAGGACTCTATGGGTGAAAGAAAACAATCAGTGACAGGTGAGCAGAGGGTGGTAAAAAGCATCAATTCTTTCAAATCACACAGGAGGGCGCGGACATTCGAAAAAAAGAACAGATATTGCAGCCGAGTAAACCCTCCAAACTGAAAATTTTCAAATACGGGTATTGATTGAAAAAATCACGAAAAAAAATCTTCACTCACGAATTGAATGCACCAAGTCGACGGCCGATATCAAAATGAGCCCTCTAAAAGGCCAGAATTTCGTGTCCGTTTGACAAAGGCCATAATAAAATTTTATAACTCCGACCTTTGAGTTTAATCAAAAAGAAATTACAAATCCATTGCAGCCATAACAAAGGCTATTGCTAAAGAAGGTCTCTATTGTTGGAAAAGGTTCATTGTTGTTCCCCCTTCCATTTTTTCAAGTAAAATTAGCGTTTGCAGATGAATATAGCGATATCTCAGTAATTACTGGGTACTTTTTAATCAAAATTGGCCGGTACCCTCCCTGCTCGCGAATTCTATTCACCAAATTCGTATGCAAAATGGCTCAGTGAAAACTTCTCAATTAGCAAAACACTTACTGAATTTCCAATACTAAAAACGTCACGAAGAACTGGAACATGGACATGGATACGATACAGACAATAAAATCCGGCCATAGACCAGCAACCAAATACGATACGGTTCCCATGAACATGCCAATACAAGCGAATAATTTATGAGCCTGGGGGAAAAATCACCATGAGGTGTCTCTCGAAACACTGTCATCTCAAGAGTACCGTATACTTACATTGGTCAACGAAAGCAGCCTCCTGGTTCTGATGTAATCGAACAAATACCCCGTGACTGGCATCGCAACCACCGAGCAAAGCTGGGGTATCACCGAAATATACCCGATATCTAGAATATCTATGTCATTGGTGTCTGCAAAAAAAAAAGCCATCAAATACTACATTCCTCTGGCCGAACATCAGAACACTTGATGACCTCACCTTTGATATATTGTGGTAAATACATGGTAGTGAAGGTCAATCCAACCCCTGTCATGAATTTACTTAGGCAACCGATCCAAAAAGGTACACAGGTGAGGATATCCTTCCACGGGTACTCGAGCTTTTTATCATCATGAGCCGCTGTATTTAGCTGATTCCTTATATACGTCCTTTCAGCATCCGATATCCATTTATCATCGGCTGGATCATTCTTCACTACCAAAATCCAAACAAAGGTCCAACAGCAGATGGTACCTCCTGTACAAAAACCCAACAAATCCCATCATCGTCTACCCCACAGTGCCCAAAAGAAAGGTCAACTCACCAGTGGCATAAAACAACATAGCCCATCCCCAATGATGCAAAATCCACCCGGAAACGACAAACGAGGCGATAGGCCCTCCATAGATGCCAATCACACTCAACGAAATGATCTTCGCTCTTTCGTCAGGAGGAGCCCATCTCGACCACAGCTGCGATACGCTGGAATAAGCCAACGACTGCAAAAACAAAACCTCCGGTAACCCCTTCAAACTCCAAATACTCCAGCCATTTAAAAACCATACCTCAAATAGACCCGTCAACGCGTTACCAAACACGAACAAATAAAAATTAACGGAAAGGCAAAACGGCATACAAAAGGTGACCAAGGCCGTGCACACGAGTCCAATAGTGTACAACGTACTGCCACCAATTCTTCCAGCAAATATTGCCCCCGCTGGTCCAAAAAATCGTCCATATGCCAATGAACTAATTACCAAAGCTCTTTGGACGGAATTCCATTGAAATTCTGCTTCCTAAAACGACATAATTATTTAACCGGATCGTTAATTACCTTAACTGCTTCTCTTACCATTTCAACGACGGTGCCATTAAGAAGGGATACGTTTTTCGGTGACGTCATCGCAACCACCGCCATCCCGATATTTGTATGCAAACCGAAAAATATCACGTATCCTATGAATACCATCACAACAATAAGGTACCTTTTAGGAAACCACCACAGGGTACTTTTGGTAGTCATTTTAAACGAGCCACGGACACAGGTAACTCACGACACACTCCGATCACCGACTGAAAACAAACTGAACCTGTTATTGTCTGATAAAACGTTTAAGAAGAAATACTCTACGAATCATTGTAAAATTAACTGATTACGCGTTATCAACACAGACGTCTAATTGGTGCTAATTCTCGAAACACCGGCGTCAAAATAATCACGCGGATTGATGCAAACATCGCGAGTACTCGATCCTACGTATTTTTTGATACGAGAACAATACGTATATTTTGAAATTACACTTAATCAATGACAATTCGCCACTTGAGGTGGAGTTCACTCTGCCTAATCGAACGTTTCAAATTTTACGATCCAATATTATCTCACGTGAAATTCCCGATAAAAACCCAACGAATGAATTATTAGAAGCAGAATCTCCAACGTCACAGCATCAAAACACCTTCGGGGTGATGTAAAAAAGAAGGCCAAGGTGAAAGTTTTCGTTGGTTCGAAGTATTACGTAAACAAGAAATCTCGAGATTCGCAGATTTATAACTGCCTGTTACCAGAAGTCTAGGTACTAATTATGGAGATGTTATCAATAACCCGTCACTACATCCGAATGAAGCGGAGTAAAGCTGTTTAAATTCTGAGATGAATGATTCATCGGAATCGTTGAATTTTTTGTTTTGATGAACTCGCAACTTTACCTAACTTTTTAAAACTCGTTTCGAAACCGTGACCCGAGTTGATGTTTGAATATTTTTATCACACATCAAGGGAGGGGAGGAGGAGGGTCATTTAATCTTCGAAATAATATTTCTCTATACGTATAGAATGAATTTTTTTTCCATTAATTTTTCTGTAGAAGGTTAGAAAAAGAAGGGGAGGGAGGGGAAGAGGAAAGAGAATGAAACAAACGTTGAATAAATATTTTACAATTTTCAGGCATTTTTCATTATTTTTTTATAAATTTTTTTAATTTTATCAATTTTTATCAATTTTTTGTGATTTTTTTTATCAATTTTTATCATTTATTTTCAATTTTTTGTGATTTTTCTATCAGTTTTTTTACTTTTAATTTTTTTGTAAGTTTCATTTTTTTAATATTTTTTTTTATTATTTATTTTCTTGTTTTTTTCAAATTTTTTCAATTTTTTCTGTGGAAGAGGTTAGAAAAAGAGGGGGATGGAGGGGAAGAGGAAAGAGAATGAAACAAACGTTGAATAAATATTTTACAATTTTCAGGCATTTTTCATTATTTTTTTATAATTTTTTTTAATTTTATCAATTTTTTGTGATTTTTTTTATCAATTTTTTTACTTTTAATTTTTTTATAAGTTTCATTTTTTTAATATTTAGTATTTTATTTATTTTCTTGTTTTTTTTCATATTTTTTCAATTTTTTCTGTAGAAGATTAGATTTTTTTATTAATTTTTTTAATTTCAATTTTTTTGCAAGTTTCATTTTTTTTAATATTTGATATTTACACAATTGAAAAATATTTTTTAGGGGCGAAATTATTATTTTTATAAATTTAATAAAATTTCCCTATTTTTGTTTTTTGGTATTATTACTTTTAAAAAATACTTTTTCAGAATGAAAATCACTTTTACATGCTACAACTCTAAAATGAGTTTTATCCTTTTCAACAGTTCCCTCCTCCCCCACGGAAGTTTTTGGGCTACAAGAAAAGGAAGAAAGGGAGAGGGGGATAGGAGATCAACTATAAATTTATGGATATGTGATATGATTCGAAGTGCATCACGCAAAAATCGGTACTTTTTGAAGCTTTTTGGCAGGGGATCGGACTGCACAAAAAGAGATCTCTTTGATATCATTTTGTAGGGAATTTCACGTAGATTATTTTCTGTTTAAATAATTTTTTCCTAGGTGCCTTAGTTTTCGAGTTATAGTCGAAAAACTGAAATTACAGACCCATTGAGGGGGGGGGGCATCATCCAGAAGGCCGAGGGGAATTTGACGACTGAAAGTTCTTCGCCATACAATATTTTATAAACCAAAAAGAGAAATGTGGTCATGAAATTTCGGGTATCTAGGTTAAGAAATTCTTTAATTACGAAAAAAATTCCTCCTACGAAGCGAGACGAGTAACCGCGTGACTTGCGCGGCGTAATACGTCACCGCGCTCAAGTAAAAAATTTAATTTCCCATCAACCCTAGAAAATTTCGTTAGGACGACAAGAAACCTCAGACGAATACCTGGCACCAACAGCAATGGTCCTAGAAAACATGTTGATGGTCTCTGAGCACCTCCGGCTATCGTTAAAATACAAAATAAAAATTTAAAAATTCGTAACAAAAATTCAATAACGAAATTCCTCTTCTAGGACCTCGTAAGATTACATCTCGAGAAATTCATTAAGGAGGAAAATAACTGAATAGGCTTCAAAAGAATTCCGTTCACATGTCGTACACGAGAATCTAATCATTTAAGATACAATCTACGATTAATTCGCTACAAAGTTAAGACGTTATGGAAGTTATCTATCTCAAATATTAAAAATATTTTCCTATCAATATTACAATCAAACAATCTTTCAATTTAGTTCGTTTTGCTTTATAGTAAATTTCACCTCTATCGGGCTCAACGTCTCGTGTTTTAGTTAGATTATCGATCTGTGCGCGAAACCTTGTAAAATGAATTTGATATTTTTGGTTCTCCTAGTGTCGACTATTTTAATCGAGACAATGGGATTTCCAGATGGAACACGAACTGAGATGACATCAGCCACCAACCACCAGGGAGAGGAGATCCTTTATGCTATACAAAGGAATCACAACATGAATGTACAAGGATACAATGACAAGATAAAACAGGAAAGAACAATGTTCGAACTTAAAATGAAGGAATTAGAGAAACAATTTCCCCAT
Source organism: Maconellicoccus hirsutus (assembly GCA_003261595.1). Classification (NCBI taxonomy): domain Eukaryota; kingdom Metazoa; phylum Arthropoda; class Insecta; order Hemiptera; family Pseudococcidae; genus Maconellicoccus; species Maconellicoccus hirsutus. Next base: position 45,855 of record QBDW01000433.1, on the reverse strand, counting down.
TTACGGTCGCTTATTTCAGCCGATAGGGATTATTTGAACCATATGAAAATAAAGGCGGGAAAAGCAATTAAAGAAGTCGTGAGATCGATTAGAAACTTGGGTCGGAAAATGAGACACATGATTTGAACTTTTTGAAGAGGTCGGTACAAATTAAATTTTTTTCAATAATTCCAAAACTAACGAAATTAATTTTTTCAGAAAGAGAACAAGAAATATGAAACGGATTTCATTTTTTTGTGAACAAAATCACCTCGCAGAAAGTCCCTGGGCGTAGATTACTTCATACCATCGATCAAAATTTTCATGTTTGAAGAATTTTCCTTTCATTTGACTAATTTAATATCCACAAGAAACATTCCCGTATCACGTCATACGAGTTTGAATAATTGTATAGAATTTTTAGGTATTTATAACTTGTAAATTTGTTTAATAAAGTAAATAAATTATATCGCAGTGTTGCCAAAAATTTCGCAATTTTCCAAATAATTTTACAACTTTTACAATGTATTCAACAATTATTTAATATTTTACTACGATTTATTTGGTCAAACAAATAATAGATAAGTATAAATTAATTGATAAGAGAGATTTAAAGAGTTAATACGCTATTGAGAGTGTAAAAGTATTGCTTTATCATCCGATGATAACCCCAAGGACCTTCATATCCTCGAAAAATCTCACTATGGCATTTACATCTTAGGAAACAGTCTCCGAAGTACTGTAGCTTTGGAAATTCACCGTTGAAATAACTTCAACCATTGAGCTCGACTTTTCATCTGAGTGATTAGCCCAACGCTGAAGTTCTCCGGAACCGAATTTCAAACACAATATAGCAACGCAACCGAATAAAATACCGAACACGATGAAACAAATACTCCATTGTGATTGGCTCTAGAATAACAACAGTTGTAAGGCCCATCCCTGATTGGAAAAATAACCGGTACTCACGTGTGACGTGACAATTGAACCAACAAAAATAGGAGTCATAATGGTACCAATGGTATAAAAAAAATTGGCCAATGAATTCATAAAAGCAGCATACCTTGGAGCTAAATCAAGCACCACAATTCTGCGCAAATCAATACCTCGAATTATGAAAGCATTTCTCCTTAAATTCAACAAGGCGGCAACATCAAGTACACAGATGTGTACATGTTTGCCTATGTTTTATGGGTATTTTCCCTTGAATAGGATGAATAGGCAATCCCCGGTACCCACTATCCATGCGAATGTATGTTTGCCTATGTCTAGACATAAGGCCGAAAAGTTATGCTAATTTTTTAAATATATTTTAAGAGTGAAAAAAAATCTATGTAAAAGTGAAAAAGGAATGACCCAAAAATCCTACAGCAACATTAAACAGACATAAGGTACATTTTTGCCCACATCTCCAGGAAATTCCCTCTCAGATATAATAAATAAGCAACCCAAGGTATTCACATGTATGAATGTTTGCTCATGCCCAGAAAGAAGGCAAAAAATCAAATTTATATTTTAGCTCAAAAATTGCTCCAAAAATAGTAAAAAATAAAATAGACGGAGAATGTTCAAAATCAATAATGCTGCAAGAAAAATTTCCCGCCAAAAAACCAAAAGCCCTAATCAGCTTACCAAAGCAAATTACGGTAACATTTTTAGAAACCTTTGTTTCTGGTTGATTTTGAAAAATAGTTGTGCAACCCATTCAACCCATAGCCTTGCTTGAGAAACTCACTGGACTTCTAATATCACAAACGTGAGGAAAAAATGAAACACAGACATGGAACCAACACATATGATAAAATTGGGCCACAGACCAGTCATCAAGTAAGGCACAGCGCTCATGAATAGTCCCAAAGACGCATAGAGCTTATGAACCTGGCAAAAAATCTCTCATAAAAACGAATCTCGCTTAAGCCGGCACACTTACATTAGTCAACGAGAGGATCTTCTTGGATCTAATGTAGTCAAATATAAATCCAGTGAGGGGCATAGCAATGATGGAGCACGTAGATGGAATCATGGATATAAATCCGATTTGCTTAATATCGATATCTTTCGTGTCTACATATAAATAGGACACAGGTATAAAATACAAACACCCCAGATCTCGGTTACCTTTGATGTATTGTGGTAAATACACGGTGGACGCGGCAAGACCAATCCCAGCGGTAAATTTAGATAAACACGCCGTCCACAGAGGCACACAGGTCAAGATACTTTTCCAGGGATACGAAAGCTTTCTAATTTCTGTCCCAGTTTTCAGCTCATTTTGAATGTACGTTCGTTCCACGTCGGATATCCATGTATCATCGGAGGGGTCATTTTTCACTAATAAGAACCAAATACAGGTCCATATCAAGATGCCAATGCCTGAAAGCCGCGCCTATTTTAGTTTCCGGTTAGGACATCTTTTTAGATTTAGCTTGGAATATCTTACCACTGACATAATACACCGAGGGCCATCCCCAATAATGCAATATACACCCAGACACCCCAAACGAGACGAAAACTCCGACAAACGGACCAATAGCGCTGATGGAAATGAGCTTAGCACGTTCATTGGGAGGAATCCATCTCGACCAAATTTCCGAAACACTGGCATAAGAGAAGGACTACCAAGGAAATAAATTTCAATACTGGGTATGGGAGGCCAGAGGGTGGACATTTACCTCAAAAACTCCGGTCAGGGCGTTGCCCAAAACAAACAGGTAAAAGCTCAGGTGCAAGCAAAATGGAAGACAAAGAGAAACAATCGATGTCAACAGGAGCCCCACGCAGTACAAAGTGCTTCCTCCAATTTTTCCAGCAAGTACTCCCCCCACTGGGATCAGAAGACGACCATATGCTAGGGAACTTATCACTAGGGTTTTTTGCATCGAAGTCCAATTATATTCTGGTTCCTATGGCGAGGGCGAAATTCAATCAAATGGCGTGTAGGAAAAATTAACCAATATCAGGATCATTTTGAAGACCAGAGGTTGATGTTTCTATCGGTTGAATGAAAAATAAGCTTTATATATCTCGCTTACCAAAACAACGGTCCCATTTTGACTTCTTATATTTCTCGGTGACGTCATCGCAACAACAACCATACCAATATTGGTCAGAATACCGAAAAACATGACATACCCGACGAAAACCATCGCAACGACGAGATACCTTTTTGGGAATCTCCATAATGTTAATTTCAACAACATATCAATATTTATAAACCAACGAATCCACTACACAGAACCTAGAATAACAAAATAAAAGCCACCTTATCACCTCAGACCCAACTACAGACGAATTTGAAAAAGAACAAAAAAATAAAACGCGAATAATTCATAAATTTGACGTAAAAAAACAAGCGATAAGTATCCGAGGATCAGCGTAATAAAATTTTTTTCTAGGTATTTAACCATAATCTTATCAATTACCTTGTAAATTTACGATGTCAATGTGAAAACTTGAAAATTCGATGCCATAAAAAAAATTCGGCACACGCGGATATCGCAATTAATACAAAACAACAGACAACCGACACTTCGAGAGTATATTGCACTTATTCGAAGATAAAAATACACTAAGTCTACAAATTATCACAATTTAAAAGCTCTGACAAGTAAAATAAAATAATTGATATAATTTGTCATGAATTTAAAGCGTATTTTTGCTAACTAACTTCTACGTATTTTCTCGATATTACTTCCTAGTTCCATTATTATCTGCCTAAAACACGATATTTAAATATCCGCGCGTCGCATCGTCATAAAAACCTCAACAGGCCAAAGGTGGTTTTTCATTTGAAGACGCGGGAGTTGGCTCGGTTCGGGGGGCATAATTAGCCCAATGTTGCAAATCACCGGATCCGAATTTCAGAAAAAGCGCCGCAACGATCACGAAAAAAATGCTAAACATCAAGAAGCACGAGCTCCATTGTAACTGGCTCTGGAATTACAAGAGTAATTCAGCGTTTTAGTGGCAGTGATGAAGGCTCAAAATAGGGATCTACAGATACTCACATGAGAGGTGACGATGAAGCCTACAAAAACAGGGGTCAAAATACTAGCCAATGTGAAGAAAGAATTAGTGATGGAGTTCATAAACGCAGCATATCTCGGGGCTAAATCAAGTACTAAGATTCTACAACAAAATACACCTAATAAGGGAGATACTCGTGATAAGCCACAAAAGAAACAACAGTCACTTACTGGATATCCAACACGGTGCAAGTGCTAAAGAACTGGAATAAGGATAGGCACATGATACACGCGATGAAATTCGGCCACAGACCAGCCACAGAGAAAGCAATGCTCCCAGAGACAAGGCCAAGACAAGCGTATAACTTGTGAGCCTAAAAATAATATAATGGGTCATCGACTTGGATGGAATTACAGTACACTTACGCGTACATTGGTCAAAGAAAGCGTCTTATTTGATCGAATATAATCGAAGATATATCCTCCCAAGGGCATCGAAACAACCGAGCATATTTGAGGGATTAATGAAAGGAATCCGATGTTTTTGATATCAATATCATTAGTATCTGCAATAAACCACAAGAGCTTAGATCAAATAATGAACAACCTCACATCCTCAAGATCCAAGTTACCCTTGATGTACTGCGGCAAATACATCATAGTGAAGGTGTACCCAACACCGGTGCAGGCTTTACATAAACACCCCATCCAAAATGGCACACAAGTGAACATATCCTTCCAAGGATACACCAATTTTTTATCACGGCTGATGTCGTTGATTGAATTCTGTATGTATTCACGTTCCTCTTGGGACACACACTTGTCCACTGAAGGATCATTTTTCACCACCAAGTACCATATCCAAAACCACACCAATGTAGCAATACCTAAGGCAACCCAACATAGTCTCATAATGGTGGCCAAAGTCTCGAGTAAACGCTCCTCAATATCTTACCACTGACATAGAACAACGCTGCCCATCCATACTCCTCAAGTATCCATCCGGAGAGCAAAAACGACACAATAGATCCTCCATAAATACCGATAACACTAAAAGAAATGCACTTTGCTCGTTCATCAGGTGGAGCCCATTTAGACCACAGCTGAGAAACGCTGGCATACGCGAAAGCCTAAAAAAACCTAGATATAGAATACCCTCGTCGATCAAGGGTTTCAGGTTTCTCTTACCTCAAAAACACCAGCTAAGGCGCTCCCCAAAACGAACAGGTAGAAGTCAACGTACAAACAGAATGGCATAAGGAAGGTGATGGTTGCTGCGCCAAAGACTCCCAGTGCGTACAACGTACTGCCACCGATCTGCCCGGCAAATACCGCTCCTAGGGGGCCAAAGAAACGTCCGTAGGCGAACGAACTTATGACTAAGGCTTTTTGTATGGAGGTCCATTGGTATTGAGCTTTCTGCAAAGGAATTGGAGGGTTGAGTTTTGGAAAGAGTGTCTTAATTTGATAAGCATTTGATATCAGCAGATACCCAGAGAGAGACATAGAACATGGTCAATTGCCAAAATCGGCGTTGTAGTCACCTGAGCTAGCAATGCTACCAAGAGATGCATGAGGTACTTTGAGGAAACAGTGGAATCTTTTTCCAAAGTGTTAAATCAAATTCTGATTTATTTCACCAAGTTACAGATATGGACTGAAAAGACATCTTACTCCTAAAGGGAGTAAATTCATACTGAGCCAAAAAGACTAGGTCACCTTGGAGGTAAAAATCATAAAAAGAGGGGGAAGAACGTTCCCAACTGGTTTTAGGCCAAACAACCACCTTGTCCTCCCTCAGGTATAAAATAGACAACGGAAGGGTGATAAATAACCCAAAAAATAGAGATAAGAAACCTCAGACGAATACCTATGGCCAATAACAATGGCCTGGAAAATACAAATGATGGTCTGAATAAAACATACAACACACCAACGCATCTAGCAAGTCCTCCACCACTTGAAATTTGAAAAGCTCAGGAGATCTTACTGAGAAGCGAGAACTAGCAATGTGATGGAGGAACCATGGTATAACGGTCCATCGAGGGCTCACCAAATTATGGAAATTACATTCCTCATACTACAAATTATTCCTTCAACAACCAAAAAACAATCTCGAAGGGAGTCATCGCAGATCCATATTTGACTACATCAATGATCAGAAAATCCAATAAAACCCCCACTTACCATCTCGACGGTGCCATTAGGATGCAGGAACTCCTTCTCCGACGTCATATCCACCATCGCCATTCCGATATTGGTATGTAAATAGTAAAAATTCACATACCCAATGAATACCATCCCAACCACCACGTATCTCTTTGGTATCCTCCATGTTCTCTGCATGACGACTCACTCAACACGAACCTGTTCAACAAATGCATTACGCTCATTACTAGGTCTACGTTTCAAAGTGCAAAACGTCGATAAATTAATCCATAAACAATAGTCGCTATTCATAATTAATCCGATTTAATGTACGGCAATGAACCGATATTTATAACTCGTCTCGATAATTACACTTGTAATTGTCGGCGTACGCAGCCGTCCAAACGAGCTCAGACAAATACTTCGTTCACGTGTAACGAACAATCACGTCGAAACTACGAGTACCAACTCGTCGAGACGTTCGATCTCGAGGATTAATTAATCGCTTGCGCATGCTATCGATTTCTAGACATTTCTTGACCATCTGATTAGCGATTACCCTTACTCCCTGTATTTTTATTACATACATTTCCGTGTTCATTAAAACGTACTCGATTAATTAGGTCTTCCTGGAATAACGATTTCGTTCAGATAACGTCAAATTGAAAAACTACGTTACTCAATATTATGATAACTCGATTTCTAAAAAATAGGTCTCGATAAATGAAAACTACTAACAAAATCTACTTCGCAAAATTATACGTGTAACTCGTGAATAGCCAAATTATCAGCGGTGACGTTGCGTGACAAAATAACGCTTCGGCGTGACAATTACTCTAAATTACCAACTCGAAAAATACCGAACAAAAAACCAAATATATGAGCACTGCCGTGTACCTTGACGCAGCATCTAAACCATACGATTGCGATTACCTACTTCGAGACGTTACTTTCGGTAATTTCAAGGTTCCAGAGTGAAGAATAAAAAGAATGTATGTGCAAACGAACAGACACACTGTGATATTGACAAAGCTCCCCCGCTCTTCTGCACCCCATCAATTACCATAACCCCTCCATTGAGTATACCTCTGCCAGAAGAATAATCAACATCGAAATTATCCATTCGAATATTTATTTCGACGCGTAATTCAATAATATCTTAGATTAGTTACATTGTCTAATTATAATTTTTTCGTTAAATTAACACCGCACGAATTAAAAGCTCAATAAAAAAGAGGAAGGGGAAGGGGAAGCGGAGAAAAACCTCTCATAACCTCTGAAAAGCAATGAAAAAAAAGATTAAAATATTTTACATACGTAATTTTGTAAAAAGATCCCAAAATATAAATAAAAGATTACATTATAACGATGCTATTGTTAAATTTAATCCATAAGTTTCATTAAGAGACCCCAAATTCGTTTTAAAAAGGAATAAATAATTAGGGATTATCTAAAACTGGCATAGGCAAATAAAACGAAAAGAAATGAGGATCTAGGGTTCACAGGGTCCAAAAGCAACAGTATGAATTACATGGAAAAATTTGGAAGCAATTTATAGATAATTGTGACAAGAAGGCCCAAAATTAACAAAGGTAAATCAGATGGAGCACATCCCCAATTCCCAGCACTTCTGATCATCTGGGATTTACAGGGTCCAAGAATAATGGCATAAATCACATGGAAGAAGTACCCACCAATTTAGGAGCATTTTAGGATCGTGATGCACAAGATAGCCTAAAATTAGCATTAAAAAGTCAGACTGGATAAAACAATAATTTTCAATATTTTCAACAATCTAGGGTTAATAGGACCTCTCCAACAATCTAGGGTTCATAGGACCTCTCCAACAATCTAGGGTTCATAGGACCTCTCCAACAATCTAGGGTTCATAGGACCTCAGAAAAACAATACAAATGGGACAGGATAGTCATTAATTTAGAAACACTCTGAAGTCTCATCATGTCGCAGAGGGTCCAAAACAAATATAGATGGATGAGATGAAATACAAACATCGCCCACTTACGATATACATGAGGCCCTAGGGTTCATAATGTTCTTTAGTAATGTATAAATGGAATGGGAGGGTTACTAGTCTGGGAGCACCTTGGGAATAATCGCTTCCTCAAGGCCCAAAATCAATAAAAATCAATGGGATAGTAAAATTGATTCAATTGAGAATATCTTCGAAGGTCTTGAGTTCACAATGTTCTTTAACAAATGTACAAATCAAATGGGAGCATTAGTAATCCGGGACGACTTCAGGGATTATCACCTTCTTAGGGCTCAAGATCGATGAAAATCAATGGGATAGTAAAATTGACCTCATGAGGACTATTTTAGAGGGTCTTAGGTTCACGATGCTCTTTAAAAAACATATAAATCATATGCGAGGATTACTAATCTGGGAGCACATTGGGGTTATCACTTTCTCAAGGCCCAAAATTGATAAAAATCATGATGGAAGGGGGAAAGATGGTAAAAACTACGGATCAGTGTTTTCAGTATGATTTAAAAAAAAATCAAAAAATCAAAACATATTCACGTCAAATTTTGAGCTTAAAATTCTAAATTTGAACAAACACAGTGAAACCAACGAATTCTTATTTCACGATGACTCGATACGAGATCTAATTCTCATCAAGAATTTCAACATCAACTCGAGATGGTTGCTACGAGTCCAAACCTCTGGTTCATATGATGACTTAAATCGAGTCAATAAATGCAAGAAAAAAACAGCCAATTAACGAACCAATTCGATGACTTCTAACCGAATTATAAAATAAATGACTAGATAAACGAAAATTCGCGTCATATCTTCGAGATACCACCGAACCAACTATTGTAACTGCCACTTCAGCAAAGCCAACGAAATCTCGCCAAGTCAGCACAATGTTAATCGAGATTCTTCCTCTTTTGGATATGGATCTCAATATCATCATTTCTCTCGGAAGGAGACTTAGCCCAATGTTGCTGTTTACCTGAACCGAATATAGCGAATATTATGATGCCAAGGATGTACACTGCGCCTAGCAAGATGAAGCACGTGTTCCATTGAGCAGCGCTCTAAAAATCGAGGAGGAGATGAGCAAGAATTTGACAATTTCTCAAAAACATATGCCATGTCATAGGAAATCCATAGATGGATATTTACTTTATCAGTGACAATATAACCAACAACCGTTGGACTCACGATGGCCGCCAATGTAAGGAACGAGTTGGTAATACCGGAGAGCAGAGCTGAGAACCTAGGAGCCATATCTAAACAGACGACTCTGCAAGTAAAAAAATCAAACTTTAATGACCTCGCGATGGGATTTAACTTCGCAAAAGCATCTCAACACCCTTACTGAATGGCTAATTCGCTAAAACTGATGAAGAATTTGAACATCGACATACACACGATGCTGACGAGAAAACCGGACCACGTTCCGGCAACGAGGAATACCACAGTTCCGACCGAAAATCCAATAGAAACGTATATCTTATGGACCTAGATGACCAAACAATTAAAATGATACCAAGCCTTGAGGATCTAACTCCGTCACCGAGCACTAACCTGAGTCGGAGTTAATATTTCATTCTTCCTCAGCCAATCAGCAATGATTCCGCATAAAGGATACGATACAATGGCGCAAACATGAGGGACACTGGATATAAATCCAATTCCTTTGATATCTATGTTATGTACATCTACAAAGGACAATGTTCTTCTTCGGTCAACTTCTAACACACTAATTATAACAGATATTCGACGAACCTTTGATATATTGAGGTAAACACATAATGGTAATCGTGTGTCCACAACTGAAGGCAAACTTGGCAGCACAGGTTGCCCATAAAGGTACCGAAGTAAGGACATTCGCCCAGGGGATCACCACCTTAGAGGACATCGAGTTGCTATTAAGAGATCGAAGACTAACCAAAAATATCCCTCCTAAGACATATTACCTTCTCCTTAGAACGATTAACCTTCGATATTATGAGCATCTTTTCTTCAAATGAAATGCATTTATCATCTTCTGGATCATTTGTGACCAGTAAGTACCAAAAAACGTACCAGATGATAGCCACGAAACCTAAAAAGTGTAATTGGCCAGTCTACGAATTTATTTTTACATTTAGTAATTTACGATAAGCTTTGAATAAATTAGACATTTTTGTATGCTTGATTACTACTTTTATCAATTATCTTTTAAAAACGTGCGGTGATTTTTCTTCAGCAGAACTAATTGATCGATTTTAATAAGGTTTAAATTACTCTAGAGTTTGGAGGATATTTTTGATACTGAAAAAATGCAAATTTACCGAGGATGTTGGGTTAATGAGTCGTGGGTTTATCTTAAAATTGCCTTAATTTCTCTTATCACTAAACCGACACAACTTCTTTTCACATCTAATGTATTTTCTTATCGGTAGACTCCTCGTCTCCCATTAAAATTTACATTTGATTAAATACGAAGAATTTGGTGGGCATAACGAGACACTTTTCCTGCTCCCATCAAAAGTCATATGTAACGAATTGGGCAGAATTTTGGGATTATAAATGTGCTCCTCTTACAAATTTTCAAAAAATATCAGCCACCAAGATCCAACCTCTCAAAGGTAATTTTCTCGGCTCACATGCATCCTGTCGAGGTTTCCATCGCCTTTATTACTACCCCCTCACAATTCACCCCCACAGACTCACCATTAACATAAAACACAGCCGGCCATCCCCATAACTTGATAAGGAATCCAGATAAAGAGAACGAGAACGCGGTACCGATGAATATACCGGTAAAGCTATAGCTCACGAATTTCGAACGTTCCTCCGGAAGCGCCCATCTGGACCATAATTCCGAAATGCTAGCAAATGAGAATGCCTGTATGGATGGAAAATATCGTAAAATAATCATCTGATTTTATAATTCGTCTTCGGAGATTACATACGTAAGATAATCGTGATTAAAATCGTATACTATGCTTCATCAAAGAAAACTCTCAATGATAGTTGCGCGTAACAGATAAAATCTGCAAATCGTATTAATTTTTCAAAGTGTATTAAAATTTTCAAAACATTTTACGAAGTTATGAAGAGCGAGGGGGAATCATAATATACTCGGATTGACTCATTTCTACATTTCGTGACGTTTAAAATTTTTTTAATACGTAAAATAAAACCGAATTAATTTTTTATAAATCACAAAAAAAATTTTCATTTTTCATCATTTTTTTGCAAATTTTTGTCATTTTTTAAACTTAAAAAAAATGTAAATAAATACGTTAATATTCCTTCCCTTCTCACCCGCATCTTATTTCCTAAAATTAAAAAAAAATCCAATACGTAGGTCCCCAAAATTCTTTTCCTTCTTTTTTTGTTTACGATTCCAAAAATTTTCACTTATAATGAAACTCTTGACTGTATTATGAAAACAGTTCACTAAAAAATGAAATCAAAGGGCGGGTTCGATAGATAACTCGTTTAGGATAGACGGGGAAGGGGGAATTTGAATTTGATCAAAATTACTTGAACCTCTTAAGATACGAAGGTTACGAGTACATAAATTAGATAGCAAAGGTCAAAAATGATTTTCAACTGTAATCTGGTCCAGATCAATGCCTTTTCTTGTTGTTTTTCAATTTCGTTATAGTTACCCTCCCCCTTCCCCTCTGCGCCATAGTTTTAAGAAATTTGTTTCAGATGCGAAGATTTACTACAATTTTTTACACGTGGTTTTTAGCCAAAAAATATTAATCGATGTAGTACCAATGCTGGGATTATTTGGAGGGGGAGGGAGGGGAGAAAAGAATGACTTTTTTATTGTTTTTTTCTTCGAAATTATACAACAATGGCTGAAATTTGAAGCATTCAAAAAATCCAAAATAGGTTGAAAATTTTTACATTTTACCATAAAAATATGCTAAGAATTTTTTTAAAGTAATTTTTTTTACGTAAAATATATACAGTATTTCTCGGACATCTTTTTCTTCATTCAGTTTGCTTGGAAAAACATACGACTTTCATCAATTTGCGGAGAAGAATGGGGGAGGGGGGCTCATAAACGAGTGTTTAATTTTTTCCAATATTAATTTTAAAGCACAATTTTTTTCAATGTTGTTTAATTTGTTCGAGCTTGAAAAATAAATTTTTTATATATTCTTTTCATTTGAAATTTAATAAAAATTGATTTACATTTTTTTTATGTTTCAATTATTATTTCGAAATAATTTTCATTCTCATTTTATATGTTCAAGACCTATTTAATAGAACAAAAAAACATTTTTTTCGATCAATTTTTTTCAAATTTGCCTCCTTAGCTCTTTTTTCATTTGAAAAAAACTCGGAATTTTTTACGTATTTAATTTTTTTTCAATTTTTTTTTTTCAAAAATTCGTTTGCGGTTTTTTTACGTTTGTAAAAATTTAATTTTTATGCTTTCTAAAGAATACTGTTTTTTGACTCGATTCCAAAATAAAAAAAATTTTCTGGATATTGCTTCGAGTGCGATATTTTCAAATTTAAAAAAAACAATATTTCACTCTATTTTCCCGCCTTTTTGTAATTTAAATTGGTAATAGAATTACACAGTAATTACCTCAAATAACCCTTCGATCACTCTGGTCGCGATAAAAAGATAAAAATTCCAATTCAGCACCAGCTGAGTGACCAACGTCGTGAGCCCAGTCATCAGTACGCCTATGCCGAAAACAGTCCCGCCACCTAATCTGGTGGCCAATAATCCTCCCAGAGGAGCCATCAAGTACCCGTAGGAAAATGCACTGAGCACGAAACCTCTCTGTTTGGAATCCCAATCGAATTCCGGTTCCTGGAAACATTTACTTAGTGGGCCAGAACCATTGTATTTGCGAAATATTAAAAAAAACTTACTTCATAAATAATCGTCCCATTTTCTAAAGTGATATTTTTACCAGCTGTCATGACCACAATGGCCATACTCAGGTTGGTACGTAAACAATACATGTTCACGTATCCGAAAAAGGCCAAAATCACGATAATATAACGTTTCGGGACACAGCATCCTAAACACGCCTGACGCATTTTTTCGCTCCGCGATAAAAATTCACTTGAAATTTTAAAATAAAAATATTCGAAAAAAATCAAAACTACGATTGGACTCGATCGCAAACGCGAATTCAAAACTTCCAGCAACTCGTTATGTAAAGCTCGAATTACACACTGTTTGTGATCTACGAATATCAAAGTAATGAAAACCGACGAAGAGCAACCTCCGTGAATCGTTTAAACGATCGGATAACTCGATCAGGTTTCGCGATATTGTCGACCATCCGAATGGGCAATTCGATTCGTCGAACGTCTTCGTATCTTCGACGAAGATTATTTTCGTACGAGAAAAGAAAATCGTAAATCCGGTTTGCGAATCAAAACAGGCGAAAATTTCGCCATGAGGTCGTCTAGCATGATAAAATCCGTATAAATTTTCGTATTCGTGAATAGTTGTACTACTTGGACTAGTTTTGACCAGCGAGAACGAGTCGATGAAATCAAAAAACAATATTATGATACTCGAAATTATCACGTGATCTTGGATTTAAAATATTTAATAAAAAAAAAGATTAAAACACTCGAAAGCATCACTTCATGTTTGAATTTAATTCTCAAAATTACCGATAACGAATCTGCGATCTTACGCGAGTGATTTTGAAAGAAAAATTTTCCATTCATTCGTAGAAATTAATTTTAAAAAAATCACGCTTCGCCGAGAAAAAAAAACAATGCTCCCAAAATGGCTCGAATATTACCAAGAAAATACTCGAAGAAAAAAACCAAGCCTTGCATAATTTCTATGACGTATTTTAAATTAAAACGTCAATATTACCTTTTTTGTCTGGCCTGTCGAACTCGTCTTCGTGATTTTACACGGTCTACCTCGTTTATTTTTTACTAATTGCGATCTCTTTGATTTTGGTAACTTTTACCTCTTATGGGCGTGAAAATTAAACATCGTAATAGTAAATTTATATTGTTAAATTGCGTAAAAAATGAGGAAAAAATAGCTTAAAAATTTGATTTTATTTCCAAGGTTATTCGATTACATAGGTTAAGATATGAAATAATGTAACAATCGTGGCATGTTTAGAAATTCACAAATACTTTTCACGTTGCGATAAGCCGATACGTTAATTGTTATCAACAAGTACATGAGATTTCATGTTATCAAAATAGCTTCCTACGATTATAAGGATAATGGAATTAAGACGAAGGTAAAGAAGTAAAGATAAAATTCGAGAGGATTTGTTTTCATTTGACGTAATATTTATGAATTTATTCGACGTAGTAACTATTCCGTTGAACTATGTAATTGAAAAAACGTTGAAATACTAATATTTGTGTTATCATAAAAAGGCCAATGAAAGAGATAATTCCGAGTTTCGATAAAATGGAAATTAGAAATTAAATTGATTATTTTTTACCTCAGAAAAAATATCGATAATTCGAATATAATATTTTAACGAGCAATTTTACTGTAAATTTCAAGATCCGCAGTGATCTAAAACGACGACTTTTTCAGAATTTCCGCCCAGTTATCAAAACAGGGGCAGGGGGGCTTTTTTTTCGATAAGGTTTGCGTTATTTCATGATACATGCAATTTATCTCAATTTCTTTCATTTAATAAGTATCGTGCACAAATTGAGAAAACAGAGTGAAACATTAGCCTTGGAGTCATTTCCGCCCTCGAAGGCTCGATTTCGGCCACGTCACTTCGTCTCGGCATTTATTTCCAAAAATCGTGACCTTGGAGGGTACATCCAAATGCATAAAAGTGGAATTTTTGAAAAAAGTATGCTGAAAAATCACGAGTAACTAAAATTCCAACTGCTCAAATCTTTTCGATTTTTGGTCAAATTGAAAAAACTTTGACCACGACAAAAAGACGACTCTGACGTCAATTACTAGCAACTTTCATTCATTTCGACCCCCAAGTTCAAAATGCCCGAGTTGGATTATTTTGAATTAAGGCATTATCAAGTCGCTTTAGAGTGGTAGAGGGGGGGGGGTCGGAGTAATAAAACTGAAATATTTCGCTTTCACTTTTGGATTTTAAAATTTCAAAAATGACCAAAATCGCAACATTTTATTCGATTAATCGCTGCATGAATTAAATAGTCCAAAATTCCGCCCTAAAAAGACTTTACAATAGGAAAAAATTTTGCAAAATGCTCAAAAAACTAAAAAATCAAAATATAAAATTAAAGTCGTGAAAATTAAAATATGAATGATAAAAATCACGATATACTTGAAAAAGGCAGAAAATTGATGAAATTAATAAAAACCTCAAAATCACGGACACGATGTAAAATACCCACTTGCCTTCCCCCCCTTTAAGGCACTTCTTTGAAATTCCCAACTACTCATTAAAATTATTTAAATACATTTCAAAAATGCTAATACACCTCAATTATTTCATTGAAATCATAAAAACTACCTAATGTTTTTTCTAAAATTGGAAAAATTTTGCAAGACACGTTTGAACGGAATTTTATTAAAAACACATTTAAAAAAAATCAATCAAATACAATGAAAAAAAAATAGAATAAATTTCTCAATCTCCTAGTTTTCCCAAGAGTCACCTCCTCACCTGCCCAACTTCCTGTTTCATTCGAAACTTGTTTCTCGGTTCTTTATCGTTTTATGTTTAATTTACTGGGTAGATCACATCCATTACATGGCCCAGAATACTAATGCATTCAGATGTTGAAAGAAATTTAGTAATTTTATTCCTACTTCTTGTTTTACATATTTTATGCGACGATAAAAACAACGTAAATTTTCAATCTTCTGGAGTAGAAATTTGTCTCGATGAAAAGAGAACATAAAGAAACTTCCTTTTGTAAGACTTGCATAAGGTATCATTTTTTCAACTTCCCTGTATTCAGGACCCCTGATTTAGTACCCTGGGCGCTCATTTAAAAACCATTCAACCGGTATTTCCAGAAGAAAAATACTCCAAGAGTAATGAAGAGACGTCCAACTCCTCAAGGGAGTGAATTCATACTGAGCCAGGAAAACCAGGGTATCGGTGGAGGTGAACATAATAAAAAGAGGGGAAAGACGTCCTTGACTAGCTTTGGCCCAATAAACAACAACCGTCCTTGGGTATGTGATGTTTAAAATTTTTCATGAGATTTTTTTTAGTTGGCGTTAATAATTCCTAGACAATTGATTTTTCTTGGAAATTTTCAATATTTGTTGCATATTTGTATACTTACACATTTTGAATAATTAAAAATTTTTTCACTGATAATTGGTCCACTTGATTTTTATTCTTTGCGCAGCTGTTCTGTAACTACCTCCCCTCCTCAAGGTATTTTTAATCACAAAAGTCAAGAATATTAAAGTGGAACTTCGTTTGGTCGATTAAGTTATAATAAAAATCAACTTGGATTAAATAACCGTCGAAAAATATCGCTAACGAGGTCAACTCCGATAACCACAACTTCCTAGTGCACTTGATACATCATGACGACCGAGTAATTAAATCCACGTACAATAATCATGATCCAGATAAACCCAAATATTGTAAAAATAAGCACACTGGGATTTTTCAAGGCATCTTTGTTATAAAAAAAAATTACAAAAATACTATTTCTCAAACGTTACGATTAATCGAAGCAAAAATATTTAGAGAAGTTACTGCGAGATGAACTAGTCATCTTGCCAAGGAAGTAATAAAATCACACGCTGCGTCACAAGTATGAAATGCTCAAACATCTGAGATTAATAATACCGATTCAGCATCCTGAATGCGCGTTACTGGGAAGAAGTTAATTAAAACGAAATTAAACAAGCTCGAGATCGTATTTTCAAATTCAATAAGCATTATCTAGTCGAGTATCGGAGATTCGTAATCATTCGCGATAACGTTATCTTCACGAGGCACTTTGAAAGAACCGGCGGTTAAATATCGGAGATTTTTTCATCGGATTCTTTGACGAAATCATTCCAATGTTGGGTTTTACCGGATGCATAAATCGCGTATAAAATAGCTCCCAGGATGTAAATACCGCTGAAGGAGACGAAGCACAGGTTCCATTCGG
This sequence comes from Maconellicoccus hirsutus, assembly GCA_003261595.1. Lineage (NCBI taxonomy): Eukaryota > Metazoa > Arthropoda > Insecta > Hemiptera > Pseudococcidae > Maconellicoccus > Maconellicoccus hirsutus. Next base: position 28,704 of record QBDW01000433.1, on the reverse strand, counting down.
CTTGGCTCTGCGGATAATGAAAGGTGCGTTACGAGGGTACAGGGCGTTGTGGAGGGAGCGGGTACTTACATGGGTCTGCACTATGGTGCCGATGAAAAACGGGCTGGCCACTGCTCCGAGGGTGAAAAAGGTGGTAGTGATGCCGAACAGAACACTGGCGTATCTTGGCGATAGGTCGATCACGTTTACGCTACATAGACATGGTTGGGTCATTGAAAAGGTCATCAACACTAACCAAAGCGTAACTTACTGAAAGGCGACGTCGCTGAAGCTGGTGAACAATCTGTACAACGCTAATGCCATCACGATGCCGATGAAATTATGCCACACTGCGGCCACATTGAGCAAAGCTGCTCCGACAGTGAAGCCGACGCATATATACAACTTGTGGATCTATCACAGAGCAAAGGTCATCGAGGGGATCTGCCAGTAGTACTATAATACTCTCTATCAAGTTATACCTGAGTTCCGGTCAAGATCTTCCGGTTTTTCAACACATCCCCGAGGTATCCAGCAATTGGATGGGAGATGACGGCGAAGAAATGGGGCAGAGCCGAAAAGACGCCAATTTTATTGATGTCGATTTTGTTAATATCTACGGAGACGATGAGACATTGCTTATACAACGACTCCACGAAGCTATAAACTCCTCGAGAGAAAATTACCGTTGATGTAGAGCGGCAGGTATAAGATAACAATGGTGTATCCGCAACTGAACACGAACTCGACAACGCAAAGAGTCCATAGAGGCACTGAGGTCAGCATATGTTTCCAAGGGTACACGATCTACCAATGGAAATACATTCAGAGTACGTTAAATTGTTTCTGCCATCGAGTACACCTTCAGGTCAATTACCTTATCGCGTTTCTCTAGCTTGATATTCTCAGTCAAGTACCTGCGTTCAGCTGGCGACAAGCTTTTATCTTGGGATGGCTCATTCTTCACTAACATCAGCCAAATGACCCACCACACGAAAGCAGCGCCTCCTGTTCGTCAAGCATTAAACCTCAGCCTTCTGGCTATAAATTCCAATAAAACCCGAAGGAATTACCTGTCACGTAGAATATAGCAGGCCATCCCCATCTACTAGCAACCCATCCGGCAATAGGGTAAGACACAGTGAGCCCGAAATAGACACCGGTGAAGCTATACGACACCAATCTCGATCGTTCTTCCGGAGGCGACCACTTAGCCCAAAGTTCTGGCATACTAGCAAATGACGCCGCCTACGGGTACTCCGGTTAATATCCATTTTGCCAGCTCGCATAATGCGCCACTTACTTCACACCATCCTTCCAAAGCTCTACTGGCAAGGAACCATTTGAAATCCGTATAAAGGAGTCTTGGGGTCAACAACGTGATCAATCCGGTCAACCCGACTCCGGCACCGAACACAGTAGCTCCTCCATACTTAGTAGCGGTCATTCCTCCCAAAACCGTGAAAATATACCCGAACGAGAACGAACTCAAGGCCAAGCTTTTCTTCCTCGAATCCCAATTAAATTCCACGATCTGAGTAATTACTCGATTACATTCACGTCGACTTCTACGATCTAATGCACACTTACATCGATGCTGGTGCCATTTTCAAAGGTAACCGTTCGGTTGGTCGTCATCTCCACCATGGCCATGCTCAAATTGGTCCTCAAGCAGTACATATTCACGTATCCGAAAAACGCCAAAAAAGCTATAAGGTATCGCTTCTGTATCCATGATGTATTTTCTGTTGTAATCACCGTCATCCTTCTTACTATCGGCACTAATTCGAAAACTCGACTGAATCGCGATTCGATAACAACTAACGCTTAGTCGTATCGTTATCATTATCGTCGTACGCGATCTAAAGGAATTAATTCGCTTTTAAATCAACCATTCGACGTTTCAAAATTCATGTACCATAATTAAATCAGCCGTGACTTTTTATCGATGTAATATGTACTCGTAAAACCTCGCATTGTCGATGAGAACTCGAAAACCCCAAGATATGCTAATTTCCAACAGATAGGTGCCGCTTCAGGTGAAATAATCTCATTTAAATTTGATTAAGATGCTCTTCTCAACTTGGCGCCATCGCAAGAATCGATGATAAGAATGTAAAGTAAATATTTGTCGTTTATCGCCTCTTAAACGAGGTAATTAGAATTAACGCGGATTAACGTGTAATTACCGTTGTATTTTGAGGTGGAAAAAAATTGTATGATGAAATTACCAGAAAATATTGACGTTCGATGAATTATCTTTTTGGTAATTATATGATTCAAGATTCGTTGTTTTTCAAAAACAACACTTTCTCAATTGATATCTCACATCGATAAATATATCCGGAGTTATTAGCGAAGCTGATGATGAAATATGCAACTTATGTGACATCAGTGGCACACTGATAATCGAGAAGGCGTTTAGAAACCAATCCATTATTCCTACGATTATCGATATAGGCAGCTCATACAACTGGATAACGAATTGATTCACCAAATCATACAAAATGAAGGAGAAAGACTGGGGGATCAGTATAATATTTCCTTGATCAACTACTCCTCAATACACAATTATTCAATTTATATCTAAATTGCGCAAAACTGCCAAAATGTTAAAATTGTCTAAAGTTGATTAATATTTGCTCAAAATTGCGCAAAAGTTGTGCCAAATGATTAGATTAATGAAAAAATTGAGTAAAACTACAAAAAACTACCAAAATGGTGTTAAAATAGATCAACATTTGTATAAAAGTGCTTAAAATAACGCAAAAATGTCAAAATGTTGTTAAAATTATTAAAAATTGCTCAACATTTGCTCAAAATTGCATAAAACCTGTGAAAAATTGATTAAAATTTTTTTAAAATTGCTTAAAATCGCACAAAATTATCGAAATATAGTTAAATTTGTTCAACATTTACTCCACATTGCACAAAAATTGTCGAAATTTAGTTAAAATAGTTTAAAATCGATCAGAATTTGTTTAAAATAATACAGAATTTTCAAAATGTTGTTAAATTTGTTTAAAGTTGTTCAACATTGGCTCAAAATTTGTTTAAAATTAAGTAAAATAGTCAAAATGTTGTTAAAATTGCTTAAAATTACCCAAAATGGTTACAATTTTAACAACATTAAACCAATGTAAACAAATTTTGATCAATTCTAAATCATTTTAACAACATTTCAACAGTTTCTATGCAATTTCATCAACATTTTGATAATTTTGTACAATCTCAAACAAATTTTTACCAATTCTGAACTATTTTAACGACATTTTAACAGTTTTTATAAAATTTAAAGCAATTTTAAACTAATTATGACCGATTGCAAACTGTTTTAGCAGCATTTTGATATTTTTTTGCTATTTTAAAAAAATTTTTCATTAATTTAATTGTTTTGCGCAATTTTTTTGTAACTTTAAAAGCAAATATTGAACAATTTTGACAATTTTGCGTAATTTTAAGCAATTTCAAACAAATTTTTATTAATTTCAAGACATTTTAACAACACTAACGACTTTTATGCAATTTTTTCAACATTTTGATAATTTTGTGTAATTTTAAACAAATTTTTATCAATTTGAAACTATTTTAACAACATTTTAACAGTTTTTATGCAATTTTAACAGCATTTTTGTGGTTGTGCGCAGTTCTAAACAAATTTTAACAACTTTGAACAATTATAACAACGTTTTGATAGTTTTTTTGCAATTTTAACAAAGTCTTTCATTGATGTAATCATTGTGCATAACTTTAGCCCAGTTTTGATCAAATATTGAACAATTTCAACAACATTTTGACAATTTTGTGCAATGTTAAGTAATTTTAAACAAATTGTGATCGATTTTGAACGATTTTAATAACATTTTGACGGTTTTACGCGATTTTAAATACTTTTTGGACATTTTTGAACTATTTTAACAACGTTTTATTAGTTTTTGTGCAATTTTAACCAAGTTCTTTATTAATTTCATCGTTTTGCACAACTTTGGTGGAATTTAAAGCAAATATTGAACAATTTCAATAATGTTTTGGCAATTTAATGGAAATTTAAACAAATTTTGATCAATTTTGAATCATTTTAACTACATTTTTACAAGTTTGTGCAGCTTTAAGCAATTTTAAACAATAATTATGATCAATTTTAATCTATTTCAACAATATTTCGACAATTTTTTGCTGTTCTGAACAAATATCGAACATCATAATTCATAATTTATCGAAAAATTTCAAAATCCATTCCTTCGGGAGTTTTTTTTTTTACAAACGAGGAGTTTTTCTGACAATGAATTTTTCGATAAATGACAAAATCAGTGAACAATGATTTTTTGCATTTGGAATTTTATTCAAAATATTTGAGATTTCCTAAAGGGAAAATTGTCAATTTAAGTAATTCAAGGGTTTATAAAATAAATACATAAATTTTTTAAAAAGTAAACTTCTCGTATTTCGTTGAAAATAAACAATACCTCCACCTTCTACATAACTTACTCTTTTCAGCACAAAAATAACAATATAAAAGCAACAATTAAACGCGAAAAAACCGTAGATCACGTCAAAACCGAAAATTTCTCAAATCACTTCACTAATTTACCGAAAACGCTACAGTACCTTCTGCATCCGTAGTATATATAGGGCTTTTATCAACAATTTATTCGAGGTCATCTGCTCTATTTACATATAAATAATGCCAATATGCATAATTTGTCGCATATAAAATGCTTTTTTCGTTTCATCTTTTCGATGTTTTCTCACGTGGTTGAAAATGAATATTAAAATGTTTTCAACTTACCCGTATATCACGTGCACTTTCGCCAATCGATTTCCAATCGCGTTCGAAATCACACAACACCACACTCACCACACCATTTGATCACCTGCGCAGATTTTTCGCGTATTATCAAAAAAAAACCTCAAAAAACGAAATACTTGCCGGCGAACTTATTAAAATATATCACAGACGCACTCAACTTTGAACTTTTCGCGAACTTATAATTTCAAAATGTGATTTTCATGCTCGAGCACGCGGATGCAATCTAAATCAACGCATTAAGGATTTAAACAACTTTCGAGTTTACACTGGTTATTCTATTAATAGATTAGTCACGACGTAAAATGTATACACGCTTGAGACGAACTTGTGATTTTTATATCTCGGTAATGTTTGTAAACTCGAGAATAAGGAAAATGCGCCATTGTCAACGTGTTCCGTCGTGAATTACGTACGGTCGAGTAACCACAAAGAGCCTTGATCTATATCGCATTCACTCTTTGATACCAGTTTTCAAAGGATGATTTTAATGAATGAAGAACGCTTGCAAGAAAAATTCCAACGGTGGGCGGTGATTCATTTTTATTATCAATTTACTGACTGGCGAAGAAGAATAGTTTTTCTTTAGTTCAATTTTAGGCGTGAAAAAAGCATTTATGAAAAAAATGCTAACAACTGAAAATATTCTCGGTGAAATTTCCTACAAATTTTGTCATCTACATATGTTTTTTTGCATAGAATGCGTTTTTCGCAAGAAACCCGCAAAATAAACATTGAAAATCACGTGTAGCTAACTAGCTATAGCTGCAAGATGATAGTCCGGTAAAAATGGCCGAAAATAAGGGTCTACGATGCAAATCAGAGGGAACAGATGAATTTTCGTTTATAGGTCAATTTCGATGTCCTGATCACAAATCCGAGGAGTATCTTAGAGTCCCGGGTGTGCGATCTCCCCTATTTTGGATTTTAGCCCCCCCCCCATTTCGGTGTTTGCGCAATAACTCGAAAAAGACTGATCGTAACGCAATTGCAGTTAAACGATTATTTAATCTACATCAAATTCCTCATCGAATGAGATGTCAACAAAATTCCTAAGTTGAAGAGGGTTGGAGCTACGATCGTTTGAAGATGAGGAGTTTTGGAGCAAGTTTGGGCGGGGGGCACTCACTTTTCCTCTACTCACCCCTTCCTAAAACACTTTTTTTGGAATTATTCAATAATTACAAATGAAAAATGAAAGTCCCACTGTATTAATAAAAATAGAAACAATGATTTAGTTATTGCTGTATAATGTTAAATACGAATTATACAATTTGTAATCATAATCTCTCCCCCTGCTGCCTGCTGTGGATCGCTACTCGCTAGATGATTTGTACATGAACGCTAGTTATGCAATAAGAGGGAGCAAAAAAATCCAGGGTCTCCGATTAGGTTGAAATTTTATTAAATGAGCAGGAAAACCATCCCATATCAATTTCAAGCACCCCATCTCACCCCCAAGTGGCGCTATAACCCATCAAAGTGGGATATTTTTCCAAAAAACGCTTTTTTTGTTTTTACCCCAAAGAAGCCCAAAAATGGTGTCAGGCCGAAGATGGCTGGAGCCTAAAAGGGGGATTTTGAGATGCTAAATTCGACTGCAATATTGGTTTTTCGATTGGAGGAAATTTTCACCAGCCACTTTCTAACCGAAAATTTACCAAGTTGTGTTTTTAAAGGAGAAAATTGCGAAATTTGGTTATTTCAAGATATTGGTGACAATCAAGATGTTGATGAATTGACTGAGGTCTTATGAAATGCAATCGAGGTCAAAAATTTGCATCAGTATTGCCAATTTTGTCGGAATTAGATTTTCTTAAGGCAACATAGAAACCCGTTCCGTTACAGGTATAAAAAATTACTGCGAGGGAAAAATGGAAATCAAATTCTGAAAAGAGTGTTCTAGGAAGGGGTGGGGAGAGGAAAAGCGAGCGGACCTCCCACCCACCCAAAGGAGACCCACCGGATATACGTTTTGAACGCTTTCCTACTGCCTCTGATATCGTTTACATGCTTATTTCAAACATGCTCCAAAACCCCTCCTTTTCAAACGATCGTAGCTCCACTCCCCTTCAACTTAGGAATTTCGTTGACATCTTATTTGACGAGGAATTTGATGCAGATTATGTAATCATATAACTACAATTACGTTACGATCAGTCTTTTTCGAGTTATTGCGCGAAAACCGAAATGTGGGGGGCTAAAATCCACAATAAGGGAGGACGCACACCAGGTACACTAGGACACTCCTCGGATTCGTAATCAGGGCATCGAAATTTTCCTATAAACAAAACTTCAGCATTCCCTTTGATTTGCATCATTCAAAGCTATTTTTACTGGACTAAAAAACTCCTTCAGTTTTCAAGGTAGGCAAAATTCGATACCTTTCCCCTCGTTAAACATGCAAAACTAATAAATGAGAAAAATTGAAAATACTCTCAAGGAAATCAATTTGATTACCACGCTCATTAGAAAAAACTACCAACATGAGAACTTAATTTAAGCTTCTCAAATGGAGAAACATCATTAAATTTCATTAACCTAATTAAATTACACTTAATATCGAGTCTCTCCATCAAATAAACCTCGATAATAGCCGACCAAATGATCTTTATTGATAACCACCATGCTCCGATCAGATGATAAAATATCAAAAATAAAAACAAGCTTCCCGCTGACAAATTGCCTTTGGCCGTGGTTTTTGAGCACATCAACGTCACCGATGCTCCAACGGGTACTCGACACCACTGGACGAAGGCCCATTCCACGATTGTAATTTTCCTGAGCCAAAGCACGAGTACAATATAGCTCCAAAGATGTAAATCACGCTGAAGGCGATAAAACACAGATTCCATTCAGCTTGACTCTATTTCGTGAACAAAAAACCTCAGCGATCAGTTCACTCTCACGAACCCTCCCAAATCTTACATGATTCTGGACGACCTTCCCGATGAAAAAAGGGCTCAATATGGCACCCAACGTGAAACACGACGTGCTCATGCCAATAAGCAAACTGGAGTATTTGGGTGATAAGTCGATGACGTTGACACTACGACAATACAAATCTTAGGACAAGGTACAAAGAGTATCGAGCTCAATGGCGCACTTACTGAAACGCGACATCACTAAAGCTCGTGAACAATCGGAATACCGACAACGATATAATAATACCAGTGAAATTCGGCCAAAATGCGGCCACATTCAGGAGCACTGCTCCGATAGAGAATCCGGCGCAAATATACAGCTTATGAGTCTAAAGGGCAACGAGAAATGAAGAATTGAATCCTGCATGGATATGGACAGAAATCCTCACTTACTTGGGTTGCATTAAGGACATTGTTATTTCTGACGTAGTCAGCAACACACCCAGCAATGGGATGTGATACAACAGCGCACAAATGAGGCAACGCTGATAATATACCGATTCGGTTTATATCAATGTTACTGATATCTACGAACGAAAGGTATAATCGACGTGGTCAATTCTAAGAAAACGTCTATCTTATCACGTACCTTTTATGTACATCGGCAAATACAAAATAATAATCGTGTAACCGCAACTGAAAACAAATTCCACTACGCACAGCGTCCACACGGGCACCGACGTAAGGATACTACCCCAAGGGTAAACGATCTACGGCCAAAATAAATCAATCCCAAGCACATACGGCGCAATCAAATACTACCTTATCTTCAACGATGACGTTGACTTTCTGCATTAAAAATTGCCTCTCAGCTAAGGACAGACTCTTATCACTGGCTGGATCATTTTTAACCAACGTTAACCACAAGATAGACCACATCAGAGCAGCGGTACCTGAAGACAAACCACCATCGTGATTCTTCAAAATAACCCCCACACACACAGCACCCACCTGTCGTATAGAACACCGCAGGCCACCCCCAAATACCAGCCACAAACCCGGAAACAGGATACGACACCGTTAGACCCACATAGACACCGGTAAAGCTATACGACACCAGTCTCGAACGTTCCTCCGGAGGGGACCACTTGGACCACAACTCCGACATGCTGGAAAAGGCAATAGCCTAATTTGAGACTACACGATGCCCTGATTTCGACGTTATGCCTTGGTTTGGGCGCCACTTCCACTAACTTCGAAAATCCCCTCAATGACGCGACTCAAAATGAACCACTTAAAGTCCAGGTACACCAAGTAGGGAGTCAAGAAGGTAGCCAAGGCTGTTAGGGCGATTCCACCACCGAACACGGTAGCTCCTCCGTACTTGGCCGCGACCAGACCACCAGCTACGGTGAAAATATATCCGAACGAGAACGCACTCAAGGCGAGCCCTTTGTCTTGAGATGTCCAATCGAATTCCACTACCTATGCGAATCCCCAAAGGAATTATTTAACGAGTTGGAATTATTATTTCAAAAAACACGCCGTCTACTCACTTCGAGTAAAGTTCCATTCTCCAATTTCACCGTCTTATTCGAGGTCATCTCCACAATAGCCATGCTCAAGTTGGCCCTCAAGCAGAACATATTCATGTATCCGAAAAACGCTAAAAACGCGATAACGTATCTTTTTTGCGAAAAAATACATTGTAATTTTAAGGTCATCGTAAGCGGTGAACCTCCTTTTTACGAGATTATTTCGCTATTGAGCGTGTTCAACAATGATGCTGTGTATAAATAGTTTTATCGCATCGTCTATACTACTAGATTAAATTAAAAACGTTGGTATTTCAGTTTAGATTATTTTTGAATGTTTTCCTTGAGATCCGTCTAAGCAATATAATCAAAGGTTATAGGCAGGTAAGCATAAGCGATTTGCCCTCGGGTCCAGATTTTCATGATATTTGGGTGGGAGGTGGGTACCATCGAGAAACGTTCATGACCAAAATTTCACCTCCACCAGATAGGAATTTTTTTCTCAAATTACAGTTGATAACCGATTTAATTGAAATATTACTGCATAATAGACCCTTATAAGGGCCTTCCATGAAAAAATCAAAAACCCCCTACTCCAATTTTTTCCCCTGCAAACGGGCGTTTTCAACTTTATTTATTTTTTTTTATGTATCTATCTCACTCTGCAAAATTTTCAAACCTCATTTTTTAGATGTATTTCCGACCTCTAGATATATTTTTTTCAAAATTTTGCCTCCACGGGGTCGTGATCAAAAATCGCAAAAACCGCGCGCGCGCGCGTAAGCCGATACTTCCCACTATGCGGTAGCGCCTCGTTTACACTTACGCGCGACAGTGCAAACGAGGAGCTGCTGCATAGTGGGAAGTACCGATTACCGCGCGCGGGCTTAAGCTCATTACTTGAATAATTTTTTTCTCAAAATCTACCGATTTTCGAATTATGGATCGTATAACGTTTTTTGTTTGAAATAATTTTAAGATTATTTTTTAATTTTTTTGAAGTCGATAAAGACGGATTTCAAAAAAGTCGGTTACTGTATGTGATTTAAGTGGTCTTTTTCGACTCCAAAAAAATTACAAAAAATATATTATGATATCTAGAGGTCGAAAATGGATCTAAAAAATGAGGTTTGAAAATTTTGCAGAGTGAGATAGATGCCTAAAAAAAATAAGTAATGTTGAAAACGCCCATTCGGAGGGGAAAAAATTAGAGTGGGGGTTGTTGATTTTTTTATGGAAGGCCCTTATAAGGATCTATTATGTAGCAAAATTTCAATTAAATCCGTTATCAACTATAACTTAAAAAAAAATTCTTATCTGATTTTTGAGAAAAAAAATTATTTCTCAAAAACGGGTGGGGGGAGCTGAAATTCTTCCCGGAGGCGCTTTCCTTCTTAATAAAAAATAACGAGCTGGAATTTACTATCTTTCTTCAAATTATTATGACTCATCGCCTGATCCTTTAATTAAAAAATTGCTCGAATGAAAAATGTAGTCCAAAGCATCACCGATAATTTTCATTTGAGACATTTTTCGTTTCGATCACTTCCTTCAGCATAAATCCTCTATTTCCATAAGCTCATAGGTATGCGATGGATACTTGCTATCTCGACAAGAAAGATATTCAGCTAAAAATAGCCGTAATTCGTAATCAGTAAAATAAACCGATAAATATAATTACCGCTTCATTTCAAAACATTAAAAAGTATTTACATTTTATATCACAACATATCATGCTCCCAGCGCATACATATTTTATCAAGAAACACGTGTGCATTACCAAATCAAATAATGGAAGAATTTCTATCTCAAACTGACTCCTTCATTCCGGGTTCTTCACAAACACAAACGACTAAAAGAAAAATAGAATTGTTTCATTGAACTTGACCTTCTCAAATCCATCATTAAACTTTTGTTTTTTGCACTCCCGCACCACCCACCTCCATCGACTCTCCAACTGAAGCCGAATAAAAATAACGCAACTACGTCGTTACACACGACGCGCGAGCTATGGAATATTTCGAAAACCCAAGACCACCTCGATATTTATTCAACTGGCCTGTCACTAGAGAAAAATCCACCAACGCTTGATCGACCCGATGAAAGACACATTTGACAAAACATTATCAACGTGATCGGTATCGCTAGGTGATTCGAAATGTGTATTCGGGACGATTTAGGAATTAGCGCGAAACTACTCGTTGCGATATTTTTGTCCATTTTGTTGTCCGAAGTGCATGTGAGTATGCCGAGGACCCAGCGAAAAAGCCAAACCGTTGCTAATGGTACATTTTATTACAGACGGTCACCGTCGAATGGAGCTTCGTCTCGCCGTATCAACTCAGCCAAAGTCAAAACAACTGGTACGCTGGACAAGGCGGAAACAGCGTAGATATCGACCTATCAAAAGGAGTAAGTGGTAATGTACTTCGAAACTTTCATTTTACTCTACACGACGTCATTTCTGGCAGGGTCAAGTGGCCTTTGTACCGGCTCGCTATGGCTTATATAATCGCTCCTACTCTCCGCGTGAAATAAACTTGTACCTATCCAAGCCTAAATCCAGCGACGAAAGAAGCTCCTCGGAGGAGCACAGACATAAACGAAAACATCATCGTCATCACTCATCCGAAGATAGATCTGATCACGAGCATCAGCAGCACCACGAGCATCACCAACCTGAACACCATAAATCAGCGAAACAGCAAATAAACGATGAGCACGCCGAGCAAGCTCAGATCTCCGCTCAAATGGCCGACGGTATCCATCAATTGAAGAAATTAAAAGAAGAGGAGATGCGCGAGCATGCTGAGTTAAGGGACAAAGAACTCAGTCAGGGTAATGTCGAAGGAGCCAAAAAGGAGCAGAAAATCGTCGACATATGCGAAGCGCAGATAAACGCTTTGGACGGCTTGCAGAAGGCCGAAGAGGCCATAATGGCTGGCGAGGTGGAAATGTATTACGACGACGATGGTAAGTCGCAACCGCATCACAGTGAAGGTCACGGTCATCACGGTGATGAGCACCATGGTCATGAAGGCCACGGACATCATCACGACGACGAAGATCACGACGACGAAGGGCATGATCACGCCAATAAACATCATCATCATCATGGAAATAATGAACACGAAGGTCATGGTCACCATGGTGAAGATGACGGAGACGACGATCATCATGACGACGGTGACGATGGCTACCATAATGAGGACGATGACGACCATGGCCACCATAGCGATGATGACGATGATGATGAAGGTCACGGTTCTCATCACAGCGGCGACGACGACGACGAAGGTCACGGTGGCGAAGGCCACGATCACCATCAAGGTGGTGATCATGAAGGTGAAGGGCATGGTCACAACCACGAAGGTGAAGGTCACGGCCACAATCATGAAGGCGAAGGACATGGTCACAATCATGAAGGTGAAGGTCACGGCCACGATCATGAAGGCGAAGGACATGGTCACAACCACGAAGGTGAAGGTCATGGCCACAATCATGAAGGCGAAGGACATGGTCACAACCACGAAGGCGAAGGTCACGGTCATAATCACGAAGGCGAAGGTCACGGTCATAATCATGAAGGTGAGGGTCACGGACACGGCAACGAAAACGATGAAGATAAATATGGCGAAGTGCCAATACATTACGTGAACGGAGACTCGTCACATAGTGTCGAAGTACACGGTCACCACAATGAAGACGATGGTCACAAACACCACAGCGGCGACGACAACGAAGAATTCCACGACGCCGGAGATCATTTCGACGAAGACGACACAAAAAATGACCCAGACTACAAACCAAACAAACATAAACTTGATCGAAGATCACCTTTCGTATCTTCATTTTTCCCTTCACTTAACCCGACCGACACCGCAAGTCCAATAAAACCCACTGAAACCGCCACTCCTCCGATCAAGCCTACTGATAGTACTACTCCCGATACCACAGCCCAGGCCGATGCTTCTGCTACAGCAGCTGCGGCCACCAACAACGCAGAACTTACAGCCGAGGCATCTGCCAATGCTAATCTTAGCTCGACTACCAGCTCACCGTCAACTCCTGTCGATCCCTCCACTACTCCGACTCCTGATCCATCTACAGCTACTCCAACTACCTCAATTCCTGATCCATCTATAACCACTCCTACGACCACAGCTGCCTCCACAACAGCTACCTCCGCTACAACCGCCACCACAGCCAGTAATTCAGAGTCAAGTTCGTCGTGGTTCTCTTGGTTCAAGTCTCCCGAAACCCCGACTTATTCACCTTACACCTATTTGCAATACTTATCACCTCAAGATAAATCCCCTGATGGCCTGATGGCCATGTTCAACGTATTCTCCGACCCTTCCAATAGCTCTTATCTGTCCAACGCCTCCACTGTGATGAGAATCGTCATGTTCTTTATGCCTGGTACCGGTATCGTCGACCAAGTGTACTTTACGATGGCCTTATCCAAGATAATGTGGGAAGCTGCGACCATGTATTATGAGGGCTATGGCACCACCACAATAGCAGTAACTGTCCTCGAGGATTTGGTTTCTGCAGCTTACCTCGTAAGTGATCCTGACTCCATTATGCTGTGGCTCTTCTAGTAATCATATTCTTTCACAGAGCCGTCGAGGCGAAGACTCCATCATAAGTCAGAAAATACTCACCCCTGTAAGTACTCCTTGCTTTTTCCCACCAATTAAATCCCCCGTGACCTTCTCCTTACTCTTTAACAGGGCGAAACAATCAAAATAGATGGCATGGAGGTACCAGCATTCCTGAAATACGTCCACAACATGGAATACCCAGCTTTGACCGAAGCCCAAGAGAAAAAGCTCATCAAAGAAATCGATAACTTGGTTAACATCACTTATCCCAACATCTCGGAGGAGCTCAAAACCACCTTTACCGCTAGTCTCAAAGATACCATGAAATTTTTAGCCCTTTTTGTAAGTATCACTTCTCACTCACCCTATTCCTCAACTTCTACAAACGTATTCATTTCACAGAGCGTCGAAGGAGATTTGAAAGTGGACAACGTCGACGTGAATTTCTCCGAAGTATATATCTCGATGCATTCAGCCTTCGATGATTCGCCAATAGAGACGCTCAAAAAGAAAATACTCGGAATTATCGACTCGTTGAGATCCAATTTTAAATAGTCCTTATTAAATACCTACACATACACACGTTCTCTTTTCATTTCACTCAACCCCGTAAAAGCTCTTTCTACCGAACCATCTTTCTACTACTTGAATCGTCACGAAAGCTCGACATAGATAACCACGCTCTCTAACTTTGGCCGTCACAATTACGTAATCGAACTCCCAACAGACGAACTTATTTTCTTGCGTCAATTTACACTATTTCACGTCAAGTTGAATGTAAACGTACGAAATTTAGACGTAACTCGACTACAACTATTTTCAAAAACTTATTTCTCGATTTTATAATCAGCCTTGTTCGGGACCAACGTCAACAGTCTCTCTTCTCTTTTCACGACATGGCTGCTCAACGCGATAAATTGTTCAAATAATCGAATATTTTGTATTTAAACAAATGTACGATGACACAGAACATCGCTAAGCGTCGTTTAATCGTGTTATGAAAATACGTTCGTAGCAAGGTCTTCATTGGTAAAATGGGTTATAACGATTCACCCGCTGACTCGAATAGTTCTATGATTTTTTCCTGAATTATAGAAATAAGTCGGTGATTTCGACGTCTAATAAGTCATTTAAAACTTGGGAAGTGAAAAAAACAAAAATCGTGAGAAAAATCCAAGACTTGAATTTTATTGCGAGGAATTTCCTAAACGACACCTTAAAATAATTAAATAAATGAATAAAAAGTGCCTTAAAAAGGAGAACTTGACTACAGTAATGAAAACTTGGCAAAATGACAAAAAAGGGGTCAAAAATATGTCATTTATTTAAAAAAGAAGACAAAAAAATCTATAAAAACAACATTAAATTGACAAAAAATTCAGTCAAATTGGTCAAGGAGACAAAAATTTGACAAAAATTCGTCGTTGCAAAAAACTTTCAAATTTAAGAAAAATACAAAAATTTGTCGCGTTTATAAAATTATGACAAAAATTATGTAAATTGAGAAAAAAGTCAAAAATAAATCATTTTACAAAAAAAAGAGACAGAAATCTATAAATGTAATAAAAAATTATCGAAGTGACGTAGCTATGACAAAAAAGGTCAAAATGATAAAATCTGGCACGAAAAGTCATCTTGACAAAAAAGGTCAAAATAGAATCATAAAAATTTGCAAAATTAAGAAAAAAGTGCCAAAAATATTGAAGGAAAAAAATCAAAAAAAAAACATTTTATAGGAAAAAAGTTAAAAAAGTTGCCAAAGTAACGAAAATTTCACAAAAAGATGACAAAAAGTTGTCAATGTGACAACACTCTGACAACAATTTTCCGCGGCTACAGAATTTGTCAATATAAAAAAGTAATAAATTATCTAACAATAAAAAAGTCAAGAGAGCTGCCAAAGTGACAAAAATTTTCCAAGGCAAAAGAATTTATTTCATGACACAAAATTGTCAAATTGACAAAATCAAACCCAATAAACCACTTTATAAGAAAAAATTCAGAAAATATTTGAAAGTGACGAAAAAAATGACAAAAAAATGTCACTACGGAAAAAAATCAGATAAAAATTCGTTGCAACCTAGAAACTTCATGAACGAAATTGTGACAAAAATTTGATAACTAGACAAGAAAATGTGAAAAAATCACAAAAACCTGCAAATGAGACTAAAATTTAACGAAAATCTGCAAATTCGACCAGAACTTATCCAATTGACAAAAATACCACCAAAAATTATCGAAACAAAATAAGTCCGAACAAATACGTCATGACAAAAAAATTTTTAAATAAAAAAAAAACAAAAAAAAAGAAATTTTTCAAAAACAAAATAAACTTGCTGCGGTGACAAAAATATTTCTTGATTTTATCACAAATATTTAATTTCTGAGGCAAATCAGTTCTACGGTGAAGTGAGGACGCTCCACCATGTGAACTCGCTTTTCGATTTTCCTCCACCTTGAAGACCCCTCTTACTCTCACACTCCTTTAAATTACCCGAGAATAACGACTAGTAAAATGATGTAAAGTTTCTGATCCAATACAACCGCAAGCATCACCGCTACTTTAATCAGCCACAGAGCAACACTGAGAACACTATAATCCTCGAACTAGCCAGTCTGTACATATCTCACACCCTACTCTTCGCATCCAACCCTTTGGTCGGCTAATCCTTCGCACAAAATAAGATTAAAAGTCAACGAGCGATAATTAACATTTCGACGTCTTGTAAAATGACACCGCAAAGCTTAAATTATTTCAATCTGTCCCCTCCTCCGTACTTCATCTCCGGCCGGGTGAACTCTGTGATGCGAAAACTGGGCGGGTTAGGTCACGTATCAAAAAGCAACTACGTATAAAAATCTTGCGATAAATTCAATTTAGCTGACTTT
This sequence comes from Maconellicoccus hirsutus, assembly GCA_003261595.1. Taxonomy (NCBI): domain Eukaryota; kingdom Metazoa; phylum Arthropoda; class Insecta; order Hemiptera; family Pseudococcidae; genus Maconellicoccus; species Maconellicoccus hirsutus. Next base: position 12,023 of record QBDW01000433.1, on the reverse strand, counting down.
AACTTAATATAATTTGTCATCTTTCCAAAAAAAAAAACCCAGTCCCAATGGACAATATCGCTACATCGATAACACACGACGAGGGGAAATCCCGAAATGTACATCTAATACATATGTACCCTGAACTTACCCCACGGTGTAATTTTTTTAAAAGCTAATAAACTACAAACTTTCACCGGGGGAGCTTTCGGTGGAAAAAAGTTGCGGAAAATATTCGTGTTTTATAATTGCCATTTTTTTTCTTGCATCCCAGACACCTAATTCATTCGGTCTCTGTTGCTCTCAGCGTGTAAATCGCAACAAGGGATTTTTTTTAATATGACGGTGAGAACTTCAAACAACTGGAACATTCGCCTTTTATCATAATAACATAATCGAGTCGTCATAGCGGAAAATTAATTTTTTTTAATTCTTTCGTCGAGGGTATTTTTCAAACTTTAGTTGCATCTGCGGAGTAGCTTTTTTCCATACTTAACCCAACTTATTATCGTTGGCGATTAAACGAATTAAAAACATACTAGAAATTAATTTGCGAGATTGTAACGCCCCCTTACTCCTGGAATCCTCGACTCCAGCAGCCGGAGCGGATTTTAGGCATCGTAACGTCGTTAATCGTATATCGATTATCGACATGTACCTTTTGCTGGCCCCCCGCTCCGACACCGTCAACCTTCAAGTCCAAAGTTTACAGAGTTCGAAAAAATACGTGCGTAGAATTTGCAAAATTCACCAGATTACGTTGGTAAATCCCACTTATTCGTATGGGCTACTTACGCTGGAAACTTTTAATCTGCTTTTGCCAAGTTTTCCGGCAATCTCGAGGTTTTTCCTGCCCAAGATGCGTGATTTTTTTACCCTCTGGTGAGTCTGTACCACACACTGAAACGATAACGCGTTGATATTTGGGAGACGAGGTCGGGGTAGGGCTATCTCGCAAAACGTGGTATTAATTTCCATAAGTTCGTCGAGGAAAATTTTCGCACATCGACCAGATCTTCGTACCCTCTGTTTGGTCCGCATGGCGGCGAAGGGGAAGTACATTAATTAAAATTTACGCTTTTGTTAAAATATAATAATCTGCGAAATAAGAAAAAGGGAAAATGGTCATCTGAGTATCTCAAGTTTTAAGCGCGTATTATTCACGCTCTGTTTGGTCGTGTCAAGCTGCGGTTAAGGTTTAAAGTGAAAACTCGTTTACCGAGTAACCCCCGATTCAGGGGTTCGTAAAGTCAGCGAGAAGATGGACGCGAGAAACGCATCGAATGAATTTCAATGTAATGACAATGAGTAATGAGCTACCCAAGACTTTAATGAATAAATTTGCCTCGAGGATAACTTTTCCGAGATTTTTGTTTTCTGAGGCTCCATTCCCCTTTATTTAAAATCACTATAACTCTTTCTGTGGTCTTCAAAACGAAAAAATGCTTATATAAAAAATATACTTAAAAGCATCCCAGACAACTTTTATTTGAAAAATTTGTTGATTTAGGCCACCCCCTGTCCCCTCCAAAGGCACAAACCCTCCATTTCCTTTTCGAGAATTCGTTCAATTTCAATTGACCAATTATGTGGCTCCAAAGTGATGGCAAAAAAAAATCAGAGATCATTTAAAATGACTCGACCCAGTTTCAGATATGATGAATCCCCTCCAAATCTCGCAGTTCTGCCAACCACCCTTTAATTTTTATAAATTGATCTACATCTCCTTAGCCAATTCACCTTCGACTTCCTTCTCAAGATCACCTCAACTGAAGACCCCCCTCATGCCATCTCCATTTCCAGCCAACATCACCGAAACAAACCACCATTTTACACCCCACTAACCTTTCTTACGGTGTAGTGAAAATTTACACTTGCGCTGAAGCATGTCGCCGCTTATCTAGATCACAAAGTGCGAAATCTTCTTATATCAGTGTACCCTGTGATGCGCAATGTAGCCGATGAAGGCAAAACCGGAATGCCTCATAAATTAAATTATATCTACCCCTTTAGAAAGCATATTATCATTTACATACATACCCTTTCGTTGGCGCGTTTACCGCCGCCCCACCGCGTTTTTTCCGTGCCGGCTTACAAGCTCATCTTTCAAAACATGCTAACGTTTAGTTACGAGTATTTTTCCAACCCTCGCTGCGTCATCTCTGCCGTACTGGGTCATCGAGTACGACCCCCGACGTGTAGTTTTTCCGCGTAGGTATCTTTCCGGTAATGCGCGACGGTAATTAATTTTCTTAACTTTTTCTCGAGCGAAGAAACCGAAGGAGGGGTTTCGGTGACGTTCATAAATCTTTTCACGGGGCTGGGCTAATTCGCGGGTGTTGTGTGGATAACAGGGGGAAGGGGTATTGGGAGATTTTTGGTGTAGTATGAGAATAAATATCTCGGTTTTCCTCCAAATATATTTGAATTTCTGGGAAAGGAAAAATCTGCCGTCAAAATTTCAGGATTTTTGGGTAAACGAAAATCACAAAAAAATTGGTTGGATTGTAGGTAGTGACTCCTTCAATTTTGAAAATTTTTGAGTCTTGACAAGTTGCATTTGAAAGAAAATCCAATTCCGAACAAATTTATGCAAGATTTTCCCTTAAAATTCCAAAACAGGCAAACTCACTTACACCGATGTAGCTCAAGTTGCAGCACAATTAGTTATAAGGCATTAGCGAGAATGGCTATTTTGATGAATTTTCAACAGAATGACTTAAAATTCTGCTCATAGGTGGGGGTTCTCCACTTAAGTAACGTGTATTTTTTTCAGATTTTTTCAATCACTTCAACCCCCTTAAAACGCATTCAAAAATTTATAGACGAGGATCCACCCCCTTCCCTTCCCTCCCATCCCATCCCATCCCATCCCATCCAGAAAAAGTAACACCACAAAAAAAAACAATTGTGTTGCGTACCCATACACAATCATGAGCCAAAAATCAGTATTTTTTTAACTCTGGCACATACTGCAACCCCCTAAGAACCACTTCTAGTCACACCGAAAGAAAATTTTTTTTCGCTAGAAAATATTTTAACGTGTTGAAGAGGTTGATAAAAAAAATTCATACGCAACGTATCGAAAATTTGGCGTAAAAAAAAGTATCGAAGAAAAATCGCGACATCGTTACGCCCGTCAAGTTGACACCATGCGCCGCCATGTACTAACGGGAAATACACGCTCTCGCGCCATAATAGCTTCCCTCGGTATAAACGCCCGCCTATGTACATCTTCCGCTAATACGTGGTGGACGGTATCAACCAGGCAGACAAGTTGATACGAGCCACCATGTACTAGCGTAAAATACACGCTCACGCGCCACGATAGCTTTCCTAAGTACGCCCGCCTGCGAACGTCTTCCGCTAGTACGTAGTGGACGGTATCAAGCAGACGGGGATATGTTCGCGATTTTTCAATAATTTTTTACTCCAAAATTATCGATTTTTTCGGCACTTTGCTCATGAAGTTTTTTCTTCTTATTAATTTTTTAAACACGATGAAAAATATTTCATCGAAAAAATAGAATTGTCGTTCGATTTAGTGCTAAAAATGGCGCCTAGAAGTGATTTTCAGGAATTTTAAGTATGCGCCCAAGCTCCCAAAATTCAGATTTGCTCTGCTAATTTTACCATTATTTATCAATCGAGCAGTTTCACCCTCTCTCACTGTTCTACCTCCCCTAAGCAACCACGATCTCGAAATACCCCCCCCCCCCCTTCAAAAACCCGCAAATGTAAATTCAACAATAAAAAATTTTTACAACGTTTTTATACACTGGAAAGTGGAAATTACACAGTGTACGCCGTATAACCGAGATTTATTAGCTTCGAAAGAGCGCGATACTTTCGAAGACAAAGGGGGCAACATTTCTTAAAAATTCCACCAAACACGCGACTCGATTCGACGGGAATTATTCACTTAAGACAAAACCACGGCTGAAATTGTCGCGTCGAGGAAGAGGGCGCCGATGAGAGCACATCCTCATAATCATATTCCAATTTACACTGTCTAACGATAAAAAATATGCGATCTCATTTTCGTGCGTTTTTTTCCTCTTTACGCGGCGCTTTTTCATACAATTTCCGAAGGTCCCTGTCGCTTCGTTTGTTTCCTCGTTCTGTTTTATTGCTTCCACAACATATATCATTTTCGAGAGAAAAAGAAAAAAAAAGTATTCGAGATGGTGCTTACACATACGATACGAATTTTCCTACACGTTGGCATACGCATTCGCGCTTATTTTTTACTCTCGTTCGTGGATTTCCGCAGCCTGCTTATCAATTGTACATATTCAAGGGGCGTCAAAATTAATCATTGGGATTGTTACCATTACCGCAATGTGGTTCTTTTTGGAGAAAGGGTGTTCGGCACGAGGGATCTCGATTCAATTGAAAATCGAGATCACGTTACAAATAGGAAGATCTACCATAAACGAGCCAGTTTCTCAAGGTCAAGAAAGGACATACCTCATCAAGAGGGGAAGGGGGATGGGGTATTTTCACCTGATTTCCTCTACTTGAACTCTAAGAAACCAAAAAATAGAACATAAAAACTTTCTGAATGGAGCACGAAAGTGTAAGTTTAAAATTGAAATAAAAAAATAAAATAAAATAAAACAAAAGTAACAAAAAATTTAATTGACATGAAAAAAACAAACAAAAAAAAACTGAAAAAGCAAAAACAAAATCAACAAACAAATAAACCATAAATAAAAAAAGTAAAAAAAATATAACAAAATAAATCTACATATAAAAATAAAATAAAAACATTGAAAAACTAAAAAAACAAAACTAAAAAAATAAATTAAAACAAAACAACCAATAAATTAAAAATAACAAAAATAAAACCAACAAACAAATAATTTCTCATCATTGCTTTATGAAACCGGCTTGAAACCCCTCCTTCTCTAACCAACCTCCCAAAAAATCTCCACTAGCCTCAACTGTTGTATGTACATGGCGAAAAGAAACGAAAAAAAAAATTAATCCTTTAATCGATGATTATACAAAACAGGACCACACTTGAAATTCTCAATTTTGCGCTGGTGATTTTTTGATGATTTTTAAGGTGAACTTTGAATTCATTTGTTTAAAAAACTTATTTCAATACCAATTTGGAAAAAAGTACCTTGATTCATTAAATTGGTCCAAGTAATCTTTGGCTTTCGAGACTAAAAATGTATCTAAATTACTTAAAAACGACAAAAAATGAGTAATTACAGGTAATTCATTGCAAATTTACCAGTAATTACAGATAATTTACTGGTAATTACAGGTAATTTACAAATGATTTGACGGTATTTACCGGTAATTTATAGATAATTTACTGGTAATTACAGGTAATTTACAGATGATTTGACGGTATTTACCGGTGAATAGCAAATGATTTACTGGTAATTACAGGTAATTTACAGATAATTTAACGGTATTTACCGGTAATTTACTGGTAAGTAAAGGTGATATGAAGGTAATTTATAGATAATTTATCAGAAATACCGTAAGTGATGATATAATGATTTTTCCAAGGTTTTCAAAAGTACCAACGGCGATTTTCTCTATTTTCTTCCTGACAACACCGTCATAATTTTACTATATTACTACGAGAGATGAAATTTGTAAATATTAGTTTTTTTTTTATGAATTTCAATGAAACTTTGGGCAATTACGCAACCATCTTTGGAACTTTTTAAAGCGTACACAGCTGCGCATTAAAATAGGTCCTTCGAAGGTTCCCAGATACTTCGGGCTTCATTTTATTTCCGTTCAAGTACATATTTGAATTCCAACGAAACGATTTCCGGGTAATTTTTTTCTCATATCTACTTCCTCTCGACATCTCTCCTTCTCCGCCTCCTCAACAGTGAAAAAACTTCCAAAATACGAATCCGCAACCACATCCTTCTCTATTTTACGATAATTTCCTACCTATTAAATTGGATTCCACCGAAATGAAAAACGATAAGGGCTCCTACGCGGTAATCGTATCACTTGCGAGTGAAAAAAAATTGCCTCTCGCGAACCGGAGCCGACGAGATTACGGTATAATCGCGATTAAACACCGTCAATTTCAATAGGTGGAAAAAGCGCGCCAAAATACAGAATATATTACGCAAAGCTCGTCGTAAACGTACCCTTAGAATATGTCGATTTTTATTAACCTGTTTCGAGCATACGAAGTGGTTTCGGAGGACTCGTACAATTTTTCAATTTCCATCGTTTCGCAATTTACCACCAACGTATAAATATGTAAAGTGTGCGCGAAAATGATCTCTAAGAGCATCGACGGTGGAACCAAGAGGAGTGGCGGATTCGTGAAATAGAAGCTCGTAAATTGGCATATTCGAAAAAAGAGATAGGTACGTAATGTATTCTCGATTTCCCCCGACGCGTTCCTCCTTTTGAGTGCTACTTATCGCGATAATAAAAATATCGCGGGAATAAACGAGGGGGCACCGGGAGAAGAATCGAAAAGAGAACTCTCATTATTCGCCGAAACCCGACCACAAGATGCCGCTCCCAATGAAATACGTATTTTCCGGAGCTGCGAGAAAAAAATACACACCGCCACTTTTTCTTTCTTACATTAACATAATTTTCCACTAAAACTGTCTGCTACGATTCGCACTCTCGGATGCAAAAATGGTCGAAACGAATAAAAAAATATAAAGAATATTTCGCGTAGAACAATTTTAAAATATGAATCAAAAATAAAAGAAGTTGGGAAAAAAAGAATAGAGGTTTCTTCTCGCGGAAAGGAAACCATAAAAATCTAAGGAAAAAATGAAGAAAGCAGAAATTTTTATTCTAACGTAGCTTTTATTTTTTTTTTCCTTTCGGGTTTTTTCCCCTCTCGCGAAATCGGGCACCGTGGTCTCTTTTGTATATGCTCGAGAATTCGCTACATTACGAGCCAAGGTTTAATACGAAGGGCGGGGGTCGTGCGGTATAATTGAAGTAATAACAATTTGGATATTTAGTACGCCTGCTAGTTTATTTTTTAACGTCGTCGTATATATTGTTTCTTTTTTATACGTTATGATTTTCGGGTATAACGCCGTTTCGTTGTAGTTAATATTTTACATCTATTTACCAAAATGGAGTCGATCTTTTTTTCCATTTGTTCGTCTGTGGCACGATATAGCGAAATGTTCGCGCGTAATCTGATTAAGATAGCGAGGTCGTTATTTGGCAGCGCGAAAATTACATCATCGGGCCAATGACGTAGTAAAATTTTTATCCCGAATCGACAAGCGTAGGAGGGAGAAGGGGCGAGGGATGAGACCGCACAACGCGTTAATTTAATCGAAATATGTAATACGTGTTTGAGCTTCGAGATGAAACAGTCCGAGGAAGAATAGATGTGGCGAAAGGACAAATTTCACGAGTTATCGAGAAATTCAGCGATGAGTTCTCATGAAACGCGCGAAAAAAGCTGCCTAAACGAATTGCACCCAGGAATTCTCCATATTCATACAGTGTGTCCTTTAAAATCGAGTCGTATGAATTGCATATCTACCTCGTTGGAGGCGCAAATTTGTTACAACTGATATTAAAGAAGACTAAATTTCCTACAAATTTCATTTTTAAAAAGCTAGGTTACCTATGGAGGGGGGGGGGATTTTATCAGTCTAATTACGTGGAGGTCAATTTCTCGTTTCTGTTGTAGCGAAAAATTTTTCTGTTTTTCCAATTTTTAGAAAGAAGTAAAGGAGGGGAAAATTCTTTTAATGATTTTCAAATGAATACTAAATTTTCAAATTATTCTGGAGTCTGAAGCAAGATTCAGAATTTCTTCAATATTTCTGAATCGCTCTAAAATAATTGGCCATTCCATTGAACGGTCAAAAATTTAACTTTCGCTTATTTTGAAAAAAATTTTGAAGTGTTTTATGAAAAATCGGTTGTACAGGATTTGTTTTTGAAAGACTATTAAATTATATCTATCTCTCGTATTTTTAATCGACTAAAATTTCAATTTCAATTTTTTAGAGAATTTTCAAAATTATTTACAAAAAGGACAAACGTATACAAAAATAATTACTGTCATTTTAAAACATTTACACCAAAAATAAATTAAAAAAAAAATCGAAAAAATTTTTAAATCCAAAATTATTTTACTTGAAGTGTTTGTTAAATTTTTTTTTGTTGAAATATCTCTTGACTCGACCCCCCCCCCCTCTCCACTCATCTCTATGATATCTGACAGGTAAGCAATGAAATTTGTCAAAAAGTAATAAAGGAGTAATAAAGCGAAATACTTTTGAAAAAATTACACAAATTATTTTTTTATGAATTGGCAGCACTGTCCAAATATATGACGACGTCAAGTTTATTTTTCGTAATGAACACGCGGTGATGCGTTAATTTTTTATAATTTTAATTTGATTTTTTTAGATCCAGATTTTCTTTTCTACCTGAAATTTGACCTCCTTGACTGGAGAAGGGAAGAGGGCAAAGCTGAGAGGTTTCCGAATATTTGGTAAAAAGTTGTGAGAAAGTGGTGATTTTTAAAATAAAAGAATCCGTTAAATACCTCAAGCACGTCCCCATTAATGTGATAAAATTTATTATCAAAAGATTTCAAATTGAGGAAATCTCCGTGTTGAATTAAAATTAGAAAAAAAATCATTTCATCAAAAATTAACAATTTTTTTCATTTTTTATCAAGAGTCTTTGACTTTTACCAATTTTTCTTTGATTTTTTCTGATCGACTGAATTCACTACTTTTTCATACCTTTTCCTACCAATTTTCAAAATTACCATTTCCACTACTTTCACTACCTGTTACATATCCTGTCACTCCTGCGAATCAAAGACATCTCCGGGCTTCGCAGAATTTCCCATGAAAAACTCACCCGAATATCACCACCGATCCGTCGACCACTTCGCGCACGTTCGCCACGTTCAAGGACCAGGACCCGCCCTCGACAAAAAACACTACTGAAGCACGTGTCGCAAATTGGCCAACACGTGTCAGGCTTATTATCGAGTTAACCAAACATTAAACATCCTCGGCGCGAATACATAAAACGCGCTTAAATTAATACGTCAGCATTAAGACACGAGGAATCTCATCGTGCTACGAGATAAAAAGCCTACACTTCCCCTCCATCCGCAAAAAATACTCGATGCGCCTTCCAGAATATAAGAAAAACATCGCCGAATATAAAAACGCTCACGGAATTTTAACGCGATCGCGTAAATACCCGAAGATAACACCTTTAATAGGCTGAAATAAGGCTAATTCGTAGGCCATTCTTGGCTCACGTAGCTCGCGTGCACGATTACATCGCGAATTTCGCAAAGGTCTCGCACCTACGTGTACAAACGACAATTTAAATATATTTTGATACAGCCGAGTTTATAATCACTAAGTGGTAAAAGCTGACTAAGCGACAGATGGTTGTTTGATGAACGCGGACACTTGTCACGCCGTTCATTGTGCAATACGAGGGTTACACCGCCCCTCCGTAGGGCCCGACAATCGTACAAAAAGCGATCGAAATAAGTTTCAAATAGAACCGCGAGAATAACAATAAGCTCGTTATTTATACATGTTGGTTTTATCCGAGGGTTTTTTTTCGCTTGCTCGAGTTTCAAAAAGTATCGCCGAAAAAAGTCTTCAATGGTCTCTTTCCCGATATATACGGGTTCGAATATTGCCCACGTCCCCCTCCCGTCCAGCGCAAACAATTAGCGCGACACGTCATTTCGCGCTCGTTCCGCCATACGATACCAACGGCGGCCTCCTGCGGGGGTAATTTCTACGTACAGGTTGCTTATTGTCGAAGCCGCCAAATGCCCTTTTACCCACCTTACCCTCGAAAGCTCCATTTCGCCTATACGACCCAATGTAAATATTCGAAATGATTTGTGTTCGCGGTTTGGGTGCGCGAGTGCACGTGTCAACGACGAGTATGGTGTACGTGATACGTGTATATGTTGTACGTGTAAAGGAGTCATTTGCTGTAAAGGTCGTCGGTACTTCGACCATATGGCTGGAATTTGTGGTTAAAGCTGTGCAGGTGCTTAGTATATGAAAGGAACGGGGATCATTCGTAAACAGGTTCGATTTAGGTAATTCCTTAATTCGAATGGAATTTTCTAGTAAAAATTAACGGCGTTCGTATGGCTGCTGAATGTAAAAAAATTTGAAGTAGGAGACGAGGGGAAGGAGGGGGTGGTAATAAATCACTAGTCTGCATACTCGTACCTAAACTTTACAAATAATTATACGATATTTAAGCGCAAATCTAAGCAAGAGAGAAAAAAATTTCCCTCCTCAATTGGGCCTAAAAAAAGGAGCATACCTCAATCAGTGAAAAAATAAATTATGTGTTGCTTCTAAAATAATTTTTTTTCAAATCGAAAAAAATACGCGTAAATTACCATCTATAATTCCACTTCCCCTTCAAAAATTCAAGTATATCCAAAATTTTCGTACCCTATACTAGATTATGCATCTACTCGTTCGTTAACTAGCCCCCTCCCCTTCCTCCGATATACTCATATGTACTTTTGAAGTCACCTTGGTTAATTATTTCTATTTTTTTCTCTTTGTTAAGCTTTCGAATAATTAATCTTTAGTCGAAGCATCGCAAAAGTTCACACACTTCTTGAACTGAAAAATTTGGAGAATTGCTTAAAACTTACAAAGCTGATTCAAAGTTACGTTGACAATAGTGATTCCGATGGAAAATAGGAGGTTGTCTACTTACACATGTCGAAATCCTGGAAGCAAAGAAGTGTTATCTGAATGCACCAAAATCGTGGAAATAAAAAGAGATCACTACAGTCCAAATACATTAAAAATCTTGGCAATATCAATTAGCAATACGAAAATTTACAACATTTATCACACAGGTACCTCAGCCCCAACTGGAAATTAAAAAATTTTTCAGATTAGATAAATTTTGGAATTTATGCTTCCATCATTTCCAAATATCGTATTATTTTGATTATTAATAAATTCATTAATTAGCAACACAGATTTATTAAAAATTGTCTGAATTAAATTTATTCAAGGAAAATTGACATCTTTTAATTTTGATTTATTAACGTTTTAATAGTTTTATATTGAACTAGTCGAACCTACCCGTCCTATGGACGGGCTATACGATTTTGTTAATATAAACCATTTGAAAGCGGTTTATATTTTAATAATCCTTGTTGAAAATAATGTACCTATTAATCGGAAATGCCAAATTTTTCGTCAAATGGGCTCGAACGGACCCGAACGGACCCGAACCGACCCGAAAGGACCCAAAACGGACCCAGACTGACCCGAAACGGACCGAACCGACCCAAACGGACCCGAACCGGCCCAAACGGACCCGAACCGACCCAAAACTGACCGAATCGACCAATACGGACCGGAACAGACCGAACTGACCCAAACGGACCAGAACCGAACCGAACCGACCCAAACGGACCCCAACCAACCCAAACGAACCCGAACCGACTCAAATGGGCTGGAACAGACCCACAACGGACCGAACATACCCAAACGGACCCGAACTGATCCACACGGACCCGAACCGACCCAAACGGACCCGAACCGAGTCAAATGGGCTAGAACGGAACCGAACCGACTCAAATGGGCTTGAACGGACCCGAACCGACTCATATGGGCTCGAACCAATCAATAGAGCCAAAGTTGTAGAGCGGAAAATTTGCCAACTGCTGAGCAGGATAGCGAGTTATACGCGAAAAACGGTAACGCGAAATTTCCTCACAACATTTCCTCCGTTTCACATAATCAATGTTGTAGAGCGTAAAATTTGCTACAACCCATTACCGATTTGTTTTTTCGTGGACCGCTAAGATCGCTAGATATTCGCAGGAAAACAATTTTGCGAAAAATCCTGGCTTCTGATCGGTCGAAACTTCGCAGAGCTTTTGGCTTGAATTGGCTTGAATCGGCTTGAATTGGATCAAATTAGCTTGAATTGGCTTGAATCGGCTTGAATTGGCTTGAATCGGCTTGAACTGGCTTGAATCGGCTTGAACTGGCTTGAATCGGCTTGAATCGGCTTGAATT
>QBDW01000430.1:0-118692 GCA_003261595.1 Maconellicoccus hirsutus | reverse complement strand
AAAAAATCATTTGTAAAAGACGTTGTCAAAGAAAACCAGTATTTAAACGCATGTAAACGCATAGCGTAAACGGCAGCGCTTGGATCTGTTAGGATCTTATGACGTCACAGTTCGCCACGCCCCGTTTTCAAGCGTTTTAAAAAACGCGACTTTCAAAATTTTTTTTCTCCGCTCCTATGGCTTCAAATTAAATGCGATTTTTTGCATCAGTGTTAGAATTATTAATACTATTACATTATATTTTTTTTAAAAAATTGGAAACTTGTCTATTTTAATTATTTCCAGAATTTTGAAAATTCTTCAGGACTTATTTATATGAAAGCACCTTGAAGTTCTCGTGTATTTTTGACCACGTCAATCAAATTATCTTCATTTTTGGGAATTTTTTCAGCCAACCACAGCAATTTCGAAATAAACACAAAAATATTTCCTGGAATTACACTTCAAAAGATCGTATAAAAAACCTCCGTGTATAATTAGAGAATCTTGAAAGGAGGGGGAGGGGGTGGGCTCTGTCCTGGAACTAATTTTCACTCGATAAGCTATTCTCCAGGGGTTGCTTTTCTTTCTGGAAAAATCTTCAACGGTTTTTCAACACGTGCAGCTTTTTGAATACCGTGAAACGACGGTGAAAAAAATGCCCTTTGGAAAATGAAAAAAATACGTTAAATTAGAAAAATCCATCGTCCATTTCCCTCAGCAACTCCGTGTTTACCGAACAGTTTAATTTTTCAGTATTACAGTAAATTTCTCACATGATAATTTGCGCCCCTGTTCGTCGACAAACTGCAATAATCCGTTTACTCGAATGCATAAAGACGTACGAGAATTTAAGTAAGGGCTGAAACGTGCATGCTGCAACCCCCCGGTCACAGTAGCGCGGGGACAAATGTCGAGAACAATGCCTCTTTTGAATTCCTTTGGCACTTTTTTTTTCGCCTAGTATTTATTTATCAGATTAAGATACACGAGAGAGATGCGGACGTGGTCCGTGATAAATCGTACGTGTAACGGTTTTAGCAGCGAATTTCACAAATTCGTTGGTATGACGAAAAACGGCCGAGGCCAGGATTAATGTAAAAACAAACCTATCAGCAGGATTAGAGATCGCGGCCGGTGGAGGCGGCGCGTACGCGATACCACTTGAAATACGCTAATATCGCCAAGAGGGTTGTAAATACGTCCCATTTGTACGATGGCACGAAGTACCCGCAGCTTACGTGCTAGGTAAACTTGACCTAGAAAAAATGACCTCGTTTTACGCGAAAATCTAATAAATTCCACCCTAAAAAGGGGATTCTTTCGGTTGAATGAATGCCGCGAGTAAATGAGCGCGTGTGCGAGGGAAAGAAACGAGATGGAGAGACGAGATATGCGTTTTTAAGTAAAAATACGTAACTGACGTAATTTTTATAGGTGAAGGTCTACTTGACGCGTTTAAGCCGCATTTTCACGTTTCCGGCCAATGACGATGGATCATCGCGAGTTCGCGTATTCGTCTCACAAGCTCCGCGCAAGGTGAATTTTTGCATAAAATGTCGCAAAATGTGTTATCGAAGAAAAAAGATTCGTGTCTAATTGTCCGCAGATCCAATTCAGTAGGAAAAAATAGTAGACGTATTGTAATTTGAAAATAATATTATTTTACAGAAAACCCTCTTGAGGTAGTTAGCTCGGAATTAAATGAGAGCGTTCAGGAGCCCCCCCCTCTTCCCTTTCTATAAGCAAATTTTTGGCCATCCAAGTTCGCTTTTTAATCGAAAGAACCGAAATTTTCATAAAAAATTTGAAGTAACGAAATGAAATTTATTTTGATAAAAAGGTTAAAAATACGAGAAAATGCGTATTCCTTGTAATAATTTTCTTCAGAATTTTCACAACGCTCCCAAAAGCGTCCGTATTAAATCAGCCAGCCCAAAATTTCTTCAACTTAGTTATCTACCTTTCGAAAAATTCCAGACAGGCACTTTGAAGGTCATTTTATGACTATTTTGAGAGCATTTTTTTTCCAAATGTGACTATATAATTTAAAAGGAGTAACTTTTGAGAGCATTTTTTCGAAACGAAGATCAAGTTTTCAAACAATTTATCGAAAAGAAAATTATTCAAGAGAAAATTGTTTACAATTTTCGTTTCAATTTTTTTCCTATTTTCTCAAGTTTTCGATATTTTTGTGAAAACGTCTTTTTGCGAGCATTTTCGCAACTATGATATTCCTTTGAAGACTTTTTGAGCATCAAGTCACTTTTACGTGGAAATTATTAGAGTAAAAGTTATCAGAAATTAATTAAGGCAGATTTTTTGTTTTAACTTTTTTTCCATATTTTCTCAAATTTCCGAGTTTTTTGAAAAAATTACCTTTTGTGGCTTCCAATAAAACAAAAACACTTCTTGAAAGCCTTTTTTTGACATGAGAGTCAACTTCACGACGAATTAATTGGAATAAAAATTATTCAAGGTAAAATTGGTCACATTTTTTTTAGTTTTTTTCGTATTTTCTCAAGTTTTTGAGATTTTTGGGAAAACCTTATTTTTCTGACGTTAAACAAAACGAAAATACTCGAGAGGTTTTTGTGGAGCAAAGGTGAACTTGATGGAAAAGTTATTGAAACAAAAGTTTTTGGAAATTGATTAAAACGGAGCTTCCCTTGAAATTTTTTTTCCTATCTTCGCAAACTTTTGAGATATTTGGGGAATCTTATCCGGAAAAAATTCAAACTCTCTGATAATATCTCCGACCTTTTGAAAAATGATAGCCAATCCACTCAAAAACTCTTTCTCTTCCTAAAATCTTCCGACCTTCTCTCGTCCATATAATCAACCTTCAATTTTCCGTGCCTCTAGCCTTAGTTGCGGTACACGGCACGTTAAACAAAAAAAGTAAAAAAAGTAAGTAAGTAAGTAAGTTATTTTTTTGGCGTTCGGCAAAACAAAAAAAATTGAGACTTTTGGTGGGCTAAGGGAGAACTTGAGAAAAAATTATTTAAATAAAAGTCGCTCAGGATGAGATTAGCAACATTTTTTGGTGAAATTTTTTTTTTTATCTCTTCATATTTTATTTGAGGTCAGGCATTATTTTTGAAAATCAGAAATCAATTTTATAAGAAAATCATTGAAATAAAAATTGTTGGAAATTATTCGAGACTAAAAAATCTATTTTGTTCATCAGTTTTACATAAATTTCGATAATATTTCTATGATTTTTTACCCGTTGACATCTTCGTTATTCTCTCAATTACTCTTCTCGTCTTTTGAACGAACACAAGACCATATCCTCGGCTTATTTATTAATTTAGATGTCACCTCGAAGTATAACTTCTAAAATTATAATAAGCATAAGTCATAACAGCAAAGGGAGATGATGGGCTATACTACTTGGCAGATCTATTTTTAAACTTACTCCGAGAAGAGTAAAAAAAACCGCTCAAATTACTAATAAATGCAAAAGCCGCGAGGATACGTTTTTTAACTTATTTAAAAAACCATGACAGAAGAATCGTACTTATCTTTTAGCGGAACAATACTCAGCAGCTGTAATTCCCCGTGAACAGATGTGGCTCGCCTATCAACAGGCTGCCTTTAAACATTTGGAGACTGTATTTTGACTCACCCCAAAACACGCTTTTTAAAAAACAGATTGTGGATGATTTTTTTTTCTTCATTGTGTTTTTCGTGTGTATACTTGGAAGATGTAATTACATAGATTTAAAAGAATGAGAAAAAATCAAACCTTTATTGGTAATTATGATTGAGATTTTAGCCTTTTTTTATAGCGTGGACGATGCTACGTGTGAAGTGTTGAGTGATGGTGGTTTTCGGTCTCGTGATTTTAGCAGCATCGAAACAATGACGTGTTTAATTCTTAGAACGAAAATATTGTGGTTTGAATTGAAAAAAATATGGTTATGAAAGATGGTGATTTCGTTGAATCGTTATAGTTATGCTGGATACGATGTTACGACTTGGTTATGTATTCCGATCGCGTCCAAGACCAGGTATACGGTATTAGCTACTGTGTATACCAGTGCGTTGTTTCGGACCACGATAAATAAATGTTTAATTCTATATTATGTTAAACGATGTTATTAGCGAATGTGCTTGTCACACAGGCTACTCGGCTGCGGGCTGCGTCCCGATGAAGACGTCGAGTCGTTGATCCGTGTATTAAATAAAGCGAATATGTCGACTCGATACGTGATAGCGTGTACGGCAAAATGGACGCAAAAATACGCCCGAGTTGCGAGCGTGTAGTTTATGGAGGTCATCGTAAAGACGAGAAAGTCTCGCTGCAAAAGTATGCATAAATTTCAAAATGCGAAAAAAGCTTCACGTTTTGATCGTGTATCACGTGTGAGTCTTCGCCTAGAATTCGTACGATGCGATTTAACGGTGAATACGAGAGTTTTTTCTTTGTCCGATCGAATCCGGTGCGAGAAGATGAAGGAACTTTTTGAGCTATGAAAGACGTCCTCGGTGTTGGCCAAAATCTCAATGATACTCGGGTTTTTGGTAAGAAGCTGAAAAAAAATCAGAATTAAATCTTAAAACACATTTGAATAGCAGTTCAGTAAAAACGTGGGTGGTGACGTCATTGATCTACATAAACCGTAATGGCGACGTCATCAAGTCTTGAGCGAAGTTTGTTTACTGCCAACAAGCTCATACTGTGTTTCTTCAAATTTTTCCTCTACTAATGATTGATTGATGTCATGAACCTGAAAAAATTGTTATTATGTTCCGCGATAAGCAAATATTCACATAAGATGACGCCATACATACTTATACATAAAATGGAATCGCACTGATGACGTCATTATTATATCCCGGTGAATATAATTTCGATGTCCTCCCCTCCCTCCATCCATTCATCCATCAACATTTTAACGCTTTTGAAGTTCTTCCGGTATTTTTAACTTTTTCCAGAAAGTACATAATTTGATGATTCTAAATAGACAGTGTTACATTCAAAATAAGCCCAAAAATTGAAAAAATTAAAATTTATTTTTTTTTTAAATCGTTAAAATCGAATTTACACAATTTTTAAAAAATTATAAAACTTACAAAAATGTCTACAAAAATTATATTAATAATTATCGAAAATTCAGAAATTTCCAGAACTATAATACAATGCACATTGTAACTGTGGAAAATTTCTCATTCGTTGATAATTTCGTCCTTTTCGGTTTTTATTTTCTTGGTCAACGGAGAATTCGAAGTGAAAGAATTATCGTCGAATTGACCGTTTTGAGCCGGAAAATCCATTCTTGGGTCACGATCTGGTTGCTGCCAATACACGCCACGTCCCAGAATCGGATAGTTCGGCATGAATACAACGTAGATGTCATTTTTAATCTTTTTCAAAAGCGGAGAGCGTTCGATCATGGATGTTAGATTGTGGATATCGCGGCTTTCGCTGAAGTAAGGCTGAGAGGAGTTTGAAATTGTGACTAAAATGCGTCTATCGATGGCGATAACTGTTCGAAGCGGATTTTGTAAATCGTGATTCTTCGAGAGTTTTTCACAGCTGGGCTGTTTATCGTGTTCGTGAGGCATCCTGAAAAAAAGTAGTGATGAGTAGAGTTGGGATGTAAAAACGAGCTACTAGTTTACCAAGGTAGGGCGTTGGTGGGTTCGGACATGGTTGAATGTATACATTTTTCGATAATTGATATGCACAAGTATAAATTAGAATATAAGATGTAAAAAAATTGTTCACTGATGCGAATTTTTTCTCAAGTAATCCAATCGATTCAAGTCGTGTAAAAAATATTTCTAAAATTATAAATTTCTTCATAGTTTTTCGTTATATGATGGTTAAACTGTTTAAATCTGTTTCAGCATCTTAAGGTGAACTTCAACGATGAACCTGAAGCTAGAAGAATACTCGTGACGTAATTACTTCATCATTGCGAAGTATCGCTGCGAAAAACCAATCGAGTCGGCAAGGTTATTCCCAACGAAACGGTAATTCTTTCTATCATTATCGCGTTTCGAAAATGATTTATTTCGATTAATCATAAACAGCTCGTGAATTTATTTAAAAAATGTCACATCGCTGTCAACCTCTACCGACAATCATCCAGGCAAAGAAATTAAAATGCCGAGACAAGACGTTGAGTGACGTCGCGTCATATGTCAACACCAATAGCAAAACTCGATGGCGCGATGTGAAAAAAATTAGTATGCCGACCACGTGTGACAATCATCAGCAAATTGAAAATAACGCTACGAAAAAGAAAAAAAAA
This sequence comes from Maconellicoccus hirsutus, assembly GCA_003261595.1. Lineage (NCBI taxonomy): Eukaryota > Metazoa > Arthropoda > Insecta > Hemiptera > Pseudococcidae > Maconellicoccus > Maconellicoccus hirsutus. Next base: position 112,447 of record QBDW01000430.1, on the reverse strand, counting down.
GCATAAAAGATGCCAATAAATTAGAATTTATTCGAAGCCAAACGCAATTTATTTGGCGAAAAGCGTGCAACTTGTTCATGGGTCATCGATAATCTTGCCCGAGGTAATCGTTGCGTTAAATTGTCGATTCATCGAGCGTTACTATATGCAAATGCTCGCATGCGGTTTGTATAATTGTTCGTTTTCTCGTGGTGGATTTTTTTCTAGTTTTTTCCACCTTAGCCAAGGTCACGGATACATTGTAAAAAATGAAAAAAATTTACACGAATTTTTTCGATTCGGACGTTGCGTTCGTATATTACGAATGTTATTTTCGTATACGCGTTTTACGTATACGAATAATTTACGGTGAAAATGTACCGTAAACTCCATTAAAAATAAAAACTGAATAAAAAGCTATTTGTTTAAAACACGGTTAATGAGGAAATGTGATGTAACCGTATTGATGATTTTCTTTTTTTCCATTAAAAAGGAGAAAATATATCGATTGATGTTTCATAACCTAAATTATTTATCGTTAAATGCGCGTATAAATTTGCAATAAAACGTAAAATTTATACTTTCCGGCAACATTGATTCATTTCTACGACAGCTCTTTGGTATTCGTACCAATAAGTAGTAATTTATCGTATCGATAAATTTATACAAACTACCGTACAACGAAATACTCTTCTTCGTGTTTACGATTACGTTGGTATTCGGCCGACGAACGGCGACGTCATATCTGGTCGTTCGATGGTACTGGCTGGAATTAGGGTCAGTACTATGAGTCGTCGGCAAGGTGTTTGAAAATCGAATGTGTAGCTTCACGCATGATAAAGTTTCTAACGGAAATCACCTGTTTTATTGCGAACGGAAGCGGGCTTTTGATTTCGACTTCGATGCCAAGGGTTGTTTATTGGATCTTATTTGGAATTGGTTCGCTTAATGTGGTCGTCGGTGCGGTATGAAGCGTGAAGTTTTCTTTATTTCATCTGACGTCTTCGTCGTATCTAATAAGATGAAATGATTACGGAGTTGATAACATCAGCGATGGGTATGATCGCCCTTATACATACTAGTACAGTGTACAGGAAACACCTTCTAGTTATTTCCTCTCTTCAGTTTTGTCCCCTAGTCGGTGTTGATAATGATAAAAATCGTTACATCGAGGTACCTACCCGGTAACCGTTTTCTGTACTGAATGCTGAAGAGACGACGAGTGTTTCAAACAGACTGCTTCAAAATGGGCTAATTGAATTATGTCGGTATGAATTGATATAGCGAGTACGATGTTTACGTTAATTAATTATTTAACGATTAAAGTATCGAAAAACCAAAAATAATGGTAGAAAATCAATTAATAATATATAAAAGTAATTAAAATAACATTTTGATTGTCAATTCAGTAAATTTGAAAATTCAAATATTAAAAACAATTTTTTTGGCTTTTATACCTGAGCCATGACGTCATATCAAAAATAACCAATGACGTATGAAATATCGATGTTTTGAGATTGATTATTGCATAATCGATGTTTATTCTATCAAATGATCAAACTATCGATCAATCTCGTTTTATTCGATTTCAAGTTTCAACATATTGAGTTATTCATTTAATTTTTCATATTAATTAATTTTTTATGGTGAAAAATTGTAGTATTCAATTTCTTATTGATGTTTATTTATTTTCGTGAAGTGAAATCAAGTTACATGTGGTCCATTGACGATGTAAAAGGTATTAATAGTATTACACTCGGGTTGTATCATATGGTTCTATTATTCTACGTCACTCGTTAGTCCGTACTAATTAAGACTCATTAACAACTAACGAGTGACCGAAATTACAAAATTTTATACGAAAATTTCGAATTTAAAAACATAACGAAGAACTCAGGCAGCATAACGATCGTAATTATTACTTTTGTTACAGCATTCACGAAGCATAACTGAAAAAACAGAGGGAAAAAAATCGAGTAAAAAAAATTCCCATCTTGTCAGTCAAGTTTGGAAGGTGGAGGAATTTTTACCTTCAGATGAAACGAAAGAAGAAGAAAAATACACCACAATGAAAACAGTACTCGAAAAACGTAACGTCTACAGTAGACAATAGCAATGCAAAAGTAATAAAATCCTACTAATTTTAATTCGTGTAGCGGAACGACGATACAAATGAAAATTTCCAACTTTCTGTGAAGCGTAACACGGATCAAACGTGCACTTCGAAACGGAACGATTCAGAATTAGAAATGAGAAAATAAATGGTATGTGTGAATCCCTACGATGATATGAATTTACAATGCGAATGACGTACTATATTCATATGTAGGGTATCTTTTTATTGTGATAGATATTACTTTGAAACAAACGAACAATTAGTAGTAATCTTTTTCAGGTTTACCGCAACGACATTTGGATGTCGAACGTTTAATCAGAATTGACAACTCCCGCTGCGACAAACCCTAAAATATGATTTTTATTACGTAGTCGTCATAAATTACCGACGATATTCCCCTAACTGAAAAGCGTGGTTTTGAAAGGCGTACGTTACACATGGTTAGAAGTGTTATCATTTAAGAATTCTGGTGAAAATTAAATGCCGTACGATATTTTGGGCGTTAAATCAAGTCGACAATTATCCCTTTTTTTTGAAGCGTTCGAGCTCAACTATGCTAGAAGTTCCGGTGAGTATGATTTTAATGAACTTTTTTTTTTATCGTCCGAAGGCGCGAGAATTTTATAAAATTATGCGTCATCGGGTTGCGCTCGAATGAATGAAACCGGTAGCTAAAACGTGTCAGGTGATTGAAAAATTTGTTAATTTCCTTTCTGCACGGTTTTATTGATGCGCTCGTGTCATCGACTATTCAACCCCTTTTTTCAAGGGCCGGAAGTAATGCGAGTGTGTCAATTCTTAGAACATGTAATATGACAGAGTAATTTAATGTATTTTGGTTTCGAATGCTCGACACGCGCGTTTATATAAATTACCGTAAAGAAAATTATTTGTTGAGATGAGTATTTTGGTGTATGCGTAAACGAAGCGAAATGCCAGAGTTGTGTGAAGGTGTAAAGCACCTATTTCCGATGTGACGGATGTACGCGCACTTTTGTTTGATTTTTTTCCTTTTTAGCAAATGAATAGATTTTTTTACTCGTATTTAATTTTTAATACAATCTGTTGCCAGAAGTGCAACATGTTACTCGGGTAAATACGAGCAAAATGCAGAAAAACCAATGCTCGCAGCTGCAGGTTGCCGCGCGCAGCAACAGATGGGGCACGTGCGACATGTCAAAAACCAGATGCGATCCCAGGTGCAGCTGTATCACGGGCAGAAGAGTACAATGACAGATGTACCTGGATACGTTTATGAAATTGGTGTATAAGAAGCGATAAATGGCGAACGAAAGGATTGAATGAATCATGTGGTAAATATGAATAGTATTGTAAATATATGTATAGGTGTCTATCGGAAGTTCCTAATATAATACGACCTAACTACCGATAAGGCGTTATCTTAGAAATTTTCATATACACATGGTACTTTTTGTGCTTTTTTTTCACATCTTCGGGTATACCACGTACATATCGCTCGTGCTATACATTAAATTCAGCTGCGTTGCGGTTACCAATCGGTGTATCGGTGGAATTATGCAGGTACGAAGGTGTGATTTTATTTGTAAGGTGATGAAAAAAACATGCCGGTACGACATGTCGAATTTACGTTTTGTTTTAAACGTCCTCGCAAATACGTAAACGTGTTACAGGTTTCTGGTTATATTCACCTGCGTCGCGACTGCTTCAGTTCCATAGTATCGACAAAAGCAAACATTTTTTTCGCCATTTTAATTTCCAATCCGATTAATTTACGAATAATAGAAACACGTATACGCGGAAATGTACATTATAAGCGGAACCAGTTTTGGGTATAATTTTCAAATCGTCGATTTGGAAAATTTCCACTATGGCGACGTTTTTTTCTAATTCGTCTTTTTCGATTAAATATCTACGGTTATGTGGGTACTCGTTTTACGAATTTTTTTTTCCAGTTGTGGGAAATATCGAACTCGAATTGACGAGATACTTTGTCGCTATATCTTGTTTCCGGAAAAATACTACGCGAATTTATTCGATGGAATTTCGACGCGGAGACGGGCTCGAGAAAAATTACCGGTATTTGTAAAAAGAAAAACTCGTTTTATCAATTTGTCGTAAACACGGTATAAATTTCGATTAGTTTTCAGCTTGGTAATTGAAACCGATGGATTTGTGAAACCGGTGAGGTTGATTTAAACAGCGTATTTTTCACGTAGATTTCATTTCGAAGTATTTTTGGGACATGTGAAATTTTTCTAACGTTGGGAACGATTCTGAATTGAATTTGTGGGTGTTTTTTTGGTAAATTATGCGACGTATATGTTGGAAAAGATATTCGGTGTACTAGAGACGGAAATTTCTGAAAGTATGCGCCATATATGTTTCCTCATTACGAGGTTTACAACATCGCGATACTTTTACGAGCAAATCTGACTGCGAGTAACTTTCTTCGGGAGTATTGCGACCGATCAAATTAACATATCGAGTCATCAATTATATTCTTATTTCGATGATTGAACCAATTCCGTAACATGTAATCGTAAAAATACTTCGGTGGACATTTCGCATAAAATATCGCTGTGCTGGTTACCACATGGTGAAATGGAGAAAAAAATTGATAAAAAAGTATATATATCAAATGTATACGTATTGATAGTAGTGTTACGTAAATATGAAATGAAAAAAATATGCCTATCTCGGATGAAATGTTAATTTCGTCGGTGAACTCGTTATTATAACGAATGAGATATCTGCGGAGAAAAAAAATTCGTCGAGCGACTACATTAACATTTGTGTGTAATTTTAATACTCGAGTTGGTGTATAGTATACTATAAACGAGAATAATTTTTCATCTGCAACATTTATAATGTGTGCGCTATCTCGTTTCCACACTACCGGTTTGGTATTTTTAATAGATGCATACACGTTTGCTGGGATCCTTAGAAGAGAGCGGATTTACTTGAAAGAAATTCATCCTGTGCCTATGTGTGTTGCTAGACGATATCTCAAACAACCTTTTATAATTTGACCAGACATCTGCCGCCCTCGTCGGTTCGCATCTTCTCGTATCACTTCGTCGGTATTCGGGCACGCGACTTACTCGCGTCTGTGAATTAATTTTTACTCTCGTAGCGTCGGGATTTTCGATGGAATAAATTAAAAACCGGCGACCTCGTTTGGGTGAGACAATTCTAGGTATGTATATCCAACGATGAGTAATTATATTTGTAATATGATTCAAGCACAATATTAGTTTGACAAATGTGCTTTATGGTTGGGCGTAACTAATTACAGGTCAAACGCCTAATTTTATGAACAATATTTTCCAAGAAGGAAGTTGAAAAATTTTCTTTTTTAAATTGCATCATCGTGGATGCGATAATTTTTCCGTATGTTTGTATATTTCGTCTCGAATTACAAGAAGCCGCTTAAAAGAGGCGGATTGCGGTTAAAAATCATATAACAAGATGCCCATCTTTTAGATTATCTTTTTTTCCTTATTCTACAAAAAAAAAGATCTATTGGAAGAAAGATTGTAGGAGGGTAACAGATGGGTAAACAATGAACTTCCATCTGATCTTTACGGCATCTGGATTCTTCTTACGTAGATTTTAACATCTTGAAAGCTATAGGTATACCAAAAGGTATTTACCCTGCGATATTCCTTTTAGTTGTCTTTTTTTTCGCTCTTTCCCCTACGCCTATGGTACTCGCGTTTCGTGAGAAATCAACGCTATTGTTTGTCGTATCGACGTTATGTAAGTAAATGATATTCCGAGTTGAAGAATTTCCGATATTTGCCTTCGAATGGTATTGTGCATACGGATCGCGAGGTTTTTGAGAATACTTTTGTGCTACGTTGTACGATTTTCAAATTGGCCGTTGGTGAGTGACAATCGAATAATGAAAAATACCTGAAATTGTGAGAATAAGCGAGATCTCTCTTGATCGTGCGTATATTTTGTTCGATTCATCGGTATCTAAGGTATTGGTGATAAGTGTTTATCGGTTGGATTATTTCTCACGATCTTATTAACGTAATGATAAGCGAATGAGGAAGGTGTTGGGTTTGCAAAAGCTTGTATCTTCGAAGACGCAAATATTCGATATTTTTCCAAAGTAATTTAATCGTTTTGATTGTACGATAATTTAGAGATAAGTAGAAATATTTACGTTGAGATATCTCTGGTAATTATTTTCGAAAGGGTGTTTGGACGCATATTGTTGTGTAACGGTATTTTTGCGATACAAACTTACAAATACAATACATAAACATGTGTGAGAATTAGTTGGTAATTGGAAAAATTAGATAATGTCGTGCGATAACGTGTCTTGTAGCTTATACTAGGAGTAATATTTTAATAAATGCACAATAACGTAGAAGATAGAGGGGATGGGATGTCGATGAACGATTAAATGATTATAATATTCAATTCGATATATGTACATAACTACATATGTAAATAGACGTTACTACATACGACTAAAAATATCGAAGAATTCCTTCGCATTTCGTTTTGGTCAATAGGCATGAGAATGAACAATAAATAGTAAAAATTCTTCCTAACTTGCCAATCCCAATTGTTAAGGTTACGTCACCGGTGACGTCAGTGTTTACTATTAATCGTATAGAGGCAGGTTTACAAATAAGTTCATAATAAAGGTAAAAAAGATGAAAAAAACTCGGCTCGTATACGATTTAAAATGACGTCGAACATTGCATCTGCTCTTCACCGGTACAAGAAAATTTTTAATAACAAACGATTCATGATTTTCGAAGTTTCGGACATTGTTCGGAAGGAAACATCTGCGGGGTGAGTTTACTACTGATACCTGGTGACAGATGTTCGAACGATGTGAAGTTACGGCGCGTTCCGCTAGGGTCGCCGTGGTAACGCGGCTTTTTTCCACGAGAGAAGAGGTAGCCTTAGCGACGGCGAATGCAACGAATTCAGTTTCTGGTAGATAAGCTCAGCGGTTAGGTTGTTAGTGGCGTGTTATGTTCGAATTATTTTTTTGTAATATATGTCACATAATCGTAATAATTAACGATTCGTCGTGTATCGAGTAATTCGGTTTTTAAGTATGATAATTATTAGTAATTTATTTGCGAAATATTTACGGTAATTTTTCGCGATCGTTGTGGCTATTTTCGGTTCATGTGTGCTTTACCGGTATCTACGGTGTAGTTATTTTTTTTTTGGAAAAGTGGTGTTTTAGTGTTACTACACTTATGAAATATAAACAATTTGTATATTCGGTATTTTTTACACACGTGTTTGTTATATTTGTGCAGTGATTTATGATAATCATTAATAAAAGTGGAAGCGTTGAAGTTGATTGACGCCTTAAGTGATCGTATCATCACGATGGTCTGGCGACAGACGTTGATATTTTGCACCTTGTTTTTATCATTCGTGAAAATACAACAGGTAATGGAAATAATTCAGTTATTTAGATTTATCCGCGTTAAATTTCCCCAAAAAAATACCCTTCGAAATCATAGACTCCGCGAGACCGCTGTACTCGGCTATTTCCCTTATACCGAAAATCGACAAATGACCATAAATATCTAAGTATCACCTCGCCGTCGTCAATTTGTAAATAATCGCGGTAATTATGATTTGTCAGCGGACCGGCTCTTTTTAACGATACGACTGTTTGACACGCGAATTTCGAGTTTATATGGAAGATAATCGGATGCACTTTGTATAAAGTTTCGACGTTAAATATTTTTTATTTCTTTTTTATTGTACGCTTTTTTTCCCCCTTCGAAGAATTATTGGATTTTTTTTCCTCGATGTTTTCTTCTTCACTCGCTTTCGATAGCGTGGTTTAATTGAGTTCGTTTAATTAGCTCGACGCGAGGATGTTTATCCCATTTTCATTTTAATTACATTAATCCATAAACCTGGGATGAGCGTAATTTCGTCGTTAGCGCGATAATTAATTCCGCTCGTAACCTACTAAGGGGTTGATAAAGTTTTTTTTTTTTTGGAAAATTCGCAATTCGGTCGCGTTGCTCGGCGGCCAAAGACCTCCGTTGTCGCGTGAATTTAACCTTGGTTTTTTTTTACGCTGGCAAAGTATATATCGCGTATTTATAATGAAATCTTGCCCACAGTTTCGTGTAATTTTGGGCCAATATCACGACAACGCTTCGTATAGGAAAATTTTAAGGCCTATGTGTGGTCTAGTGTCTGGTTTTTGTTTAGATTATCGCATGTCTGGTATATTGAATCCTTAACGTGGTTATGGTTCGGTGCAGAAAAAGGCTTTTATAGGCATGTATAAAGGATTAAGACTTGTTGCCGGTGAAGATGTTTGATGGGGTGAACGTATGAGGTAGTTTTGGAGAATTAGGTTAAACGTTTTTTTCTCGTCGCATCGACGGTGTGATCGCGTGGAAAAAACTTCGCCTATGAAATCGATATTTATAATTACCCAAAGTACCGTCGACAATGTATCGAAGGACAGGTCTGAGCTTTATTGATTTCAATTGCATAGGAATTTTAAGCTCGCGTGTTCGATTCGAGGAAACCTCGAGTAATTCTCGAAAAAGTTGCGCTCGTCATTCTTGTTTGCGTGAATTTTCGCCGAACCGTTGGCAAGTTTTTCAAGCTTACCCGGATGTGTCGGGTTGGTTTTAATTAACTTAGGTGGGAAAGTGAAGGGTGATGGGTGTAGATGAGAAAGCTCGGATTTTATTGTAATAAAGCATCCAAATGTGGAAGTGATTCGGATGTTTGGAGTCGACTAGTTGGAGATGATGTGGAGGTGAGATTCGGATAAGTTGTTAAGGAAGAAGGAAGACGTTTTTCGAAGAATTAAATAATTAGAAATTGTATTTGAAATTTTGAGGATACTCGGTAGAGGAGGAGTGAGGGATGAATTTGGAATTTGTGCAGTCCGGCAGCGTTTTTTGGGACTTTTTTGTAAGCTTTGTTTTTTTTTTCTTTTTGCGAATTTATCCGACATCGGATAACGGTATTTTTCAACCAATTTCCCACACTTTTATCGAGTGGAAAAAACTATGAAAGTGGCGAAACACCATTGTTTGCGGTTTTCACTCCTTTATCTACCATCTTTCTGTCTCGCCCGTGGCGAGAAAAAAAAGGAAAGTAGGAATTCGATACAGTGAAAAAAAATTCTTTTGAAACCTTTTGAAGCATTTTTTTACATGTTTGGTTCGCACATACTCACCACGATTCTGTGGGAATCTTTAAACTCGTAATTTTTTGTCTAACTTCGAGTGACGGGTCAATTCATCGCGTTCATGCGAAGGGTCGCGGAACAAGGTAGAGTAGGTAAATAGGACAGGCGAATTGTATGCGAACTCAACGTGGCAAATTGGCCGTGAAAAAACGCTCGATTTGGGAATGCTGTCGGTCAGCGGGGGAGGTCGACAGGAATGAATGGAGTTTGGAAAATCGCCGAATTTGCGGGAAGTCGATGTGAGGTGGTAGTTGGGGTGGGGGTTCTATGTGCGTATGTCGAGGGTAATTAGAATTATCACTATGTGCGGTACATCGGCGATGATACATGAGCAAGGTGATGACGTCTGTGCAAGGAGGAGGATGCGCAATGTGGATATCTCGGAGCTAAGAGGCACGATTTACTCGAGATATTTTATCGTCGAGGAAGGTGGATTTTTTGCAGTCATGAAGAGGCCGGATATTTGTGTTGGAAATGTACCACGATGTCGTCGTCGCGCTCGCAGCATCAGTAAAAGAGAATATTTACGTAAAGAGGACGAAAACGAGATTTAGCATTACAAATGCACGCGTATAAAGGCAAATTCACGCTTCGTTTTGTATATAGTAGTGGTCCTTTTGTCGACGTTATTTTATTTCCTTTTCTTGGCGCGAAGGTATGTCTTATCGTGTTTTTATATTTCTGGAAATGTGTAAGAAAACACGTTGCACCGTGAATAAATTCATCGTGCTTTTGGAAATATGTGAAAAAAATTCAAATGAACCGGTACCCAGTGGAGGCAGGTACAAGGGGTGAAGGAAGCCTATTGGTCGATTATGTCGTTGACGAGCTGACTTCGGGGTCCGTTATGCGCCTTTTATTCGAATGGGCGATTGTTCTCGGACGAACATCTTTTGTAGAACTTTCTCGGTAGAATTGGTCGGAGGTAGCGCTGTGGTAGCCGAAAGACGTAACGAATTGTGCACGCGAATTCGGCGAATTTTCGTACCGAGCGGAGGTCGCATGTGGCGAAAGCACTAAGGCCAAGGACGTCGGCGAGCCTACGCGGGGAAAATTCACGTCGAAGGGGAGCGTCGAGGCGTGCACTTGAAAAAAAGAGTTATGCGGTTACGTGTGCGCGCCATGGAAAATAGCCAATTTATCGGGGCGCCTTGGAAAGGTACGTGGGGCTGAGAATGTCAAGGTGTCGATGCGTTCGAAGGTATGGAAATTCGTCGAGTGCAAACGCGAGCGGGCGTTTGATTGAGAGCGAGATGCGATGAAATACGTATCTGGTATACGAACCGAGAAAGCTGGCGGAGGGGAAGATGGCGTATATCGTTGTAATATAATAATTAATTAATTTTTACTCGTATGACGACGCGATGCGGCGGAGGCGGCGTCGGCGGTTACGCGTATATGGCGGTGTACTTTTTTTCCACATTTTACTGAAAAGTCGTATTTCTGGTTTGTTACAGGTGGATGGCTCCGGGGTATTTGAACTTCGGTTAAAGTCTTTTATTAACGAGAATGGCAAAGACAGCTTGGGGCAGTGTTGCAGCGGCGAACGGACGGGCGCCCGGTGCGTCGGTACGTGTCGTACGCGTTTCCGAGTATGCTTGAAGCATTACCAGCAAAAAATCGACACCGAATCGGCGTGCACATATGGTGATAAGATGACGCCGGTGTTGGGCGAAAATAACGTGCACCTGAGCGGTAACGGAGCCCTGGATATCGCCGGATTCGAGAACCCGATCAGGTTCCCGTTCGATTTTTCCTGGCCGGTGAGTACCTTTTTCGGGGTTTGGTGCGGGGAGACGCAACGAGGCGACGCCGACGTACGTCGTCGCGTTTGGCAACGATATATTTTTTTTACTTTAGTCGTATTTATAATGGACGGAACTGGAGTTATTTTTGAACTGTCATAATCGCGTCGCGTCTACGGCCTTATGTTTTGGTTGGCGCGATGAGGCGCGGTGAGCGGGCGTTTGTGCTCGTTGAAGATGTTTGTTGGTCGATTTACGAACCCGGCACCTCGGCGGAATTGTTTCATTATGCGTGAAGCGGACGAGCGTCGGTGGAGGTGGGAAAGCGAGAGAAATCAAATCCCTTAAGTGACGCTGGACCAGTACGAAGGCGTCGTTGGCCAAATGGCGTACGCGGAAATCTACTCGCCACATGTTGCCGCAAAACGACCTCTTGTTGCGGGCCTATACGATGCAGATGGTATCTGGGGAGATGAGATGAAGCGATGTGCGGTTATGGAATTACAGCCGCGGTGGCGTATCGTGTGCGCTTCGTACCCTCCGATGCGGTTTAGGCGTGGATGCGGTGCGAATTCGCGTTCCGAAGCGATGCGGGAACATTGCGGAACTGTCGTGTAGAAGGGTGAAATCCACGTGTTTTTGATCTATCCGGTGCCGCGGAAGTAGTTGTGGCGATATCAAGGAGTGTCGGGAGGTGGCGTGCGACCGATGAGGAGCAGCGAGGAGTGGAGGGGATTATGCAAAAAAGAGAGATGATGGGTGAGATCAAACAAGCTCTATCGTGGCATATTTTTCACTTAGAAATACACGGAAACTTAGAAAAAAAAACAGAGTATGGGGATAAGTTTCGGTTTCTAACCACTTAGCACAGGGTGTTCGTAAAATTTGTCGCTGTTGTATATAAAGTGAAATTTTGATATCTTATAACTTCCCCGGAAATCGCAGCGGAACGTTTATGTTGAGAGATAAAATTTATCTTAATAGTTGCTCTATCAAATGCCGCAAACTGCACTTCGATCCGAATCCGCGTTCAGGAGATACACAGCGAGAAGCACGAGGAGGAAAAAGTGATATAAGCTTTTTAGGGGAGAAAAGTGTTTATTACGACGTACTATATTCGATCATAAAATACATCAAAAATTGGGATACCAGAAAAAGAATATATTTATAATAATTTTTTCACGAAGTTGGTACAAGGTGTTTGTAAAACTTGTCGCCTAATTCAATTGGGAATTTTTTAAATTGAATAATAAAAAATTTCGACTTATTTTTGGATTGTAAAATGATTATAAAATTAAAATTCTCGTGAAATAATGTATCAATGATTTTCTTTTTCATCAAAGGATACAAGGTGTTTGTAAAGTTTGTGGCCGAATTTAATGTAGAATTTTTTGAGCCTCGAAAAACGCAAAATTTCGAGGTACTTTCGATTTTAAAACGCATCGAAAGTCGAAATACTCTAAAAAGTGTTTTTTATAATTTTTTTCCCGCAAAATTGATACACAAGGTGTTCGTAAAATTCGTTACCAAATTCAAAAATGAAATTTTTAGTTGAGAAAATACAAAATTTAGATGTTTATTCGATCGCGAAATGCTTTCAAAATTGAAATACTTGAGAAATAATATTGTAACGATTTTTTTCTCAACAGATGAGTACATGGTGTTCGTAAAATTTGTCGTCAAATTTAATTAAGAATTTTTTTAGCTTCGAAAAACGCTAAATTTCGAGGTACTTTCTATTCTGAAATGCGTTGAAAGTTGATAATTCGCGATAAAATATCATTACGATTTTTTTTCAACAAATTCATGCAAGGTGTTCGTAAAATTTATGGCTAAATTTGATAACGAGATCTTCCATGTTTAATAACTCATCGGAAAACGGGTCGGGAAAGATTACTCTGAGTAAATAAAATATACCTAAATTGTTGCTCTGTCGAATGCCGCAAACCGTATTTCGATGGAAATTCGCAATCCGTAGTTATGCTAATGAGTCGTTGGAGAATTAGGGTAAAAATAAATTGGAGTGTTTTCACATTCTTTGATACGATAATAAATGACACCTCGGCCAAATGAATGGGCATATTGATTGAAATATTGGTCAATTTTAGACAATATTCGGTGCCGCAAACTGTAGCTAAGTATTTATAGCGTTTTTTTTCGACTACCATCTTACGAAATGAGCCATTATACACGTGTACCCAACTTTCCACCGATCTCGTTCGAGTTACGAGTCGTTTGCGAAATATTCATCGATTTTTATCGTATTGGAAGAGTATTTAGAGTGGAATTCGCGTCGCCGAGAGAGGTGACAAAAAAGATGCATTTATTTGGAGCGCGTTTCGGCGCAAGAATGTGCATATCGGATTGTGGCGAAATTTACGAGACGATGGCGACGTTTATGCGAAGTGTGCCGAATGTGTACCGAAGCAGTGGAAGCCGAGGGGAGGGGGCAAGATTAATAAATAATTCGACGAAACGATACTCGCGCATATGCATCGATATCGGGAAGAGTGAATACATAAATGCGCCGGTCGATAATTTAATGTATGCCAGATATGTAGGTATTTTTATATTGTGGATCGGAGGCGTTATGCGGCGGGAGATGTAGAAAGTCATGTTCGAAATGCGCATCGAGGAGCGAAGAATTTTTCGAAATTTCAACCAACCGATCTGTATGTAGCACGTGTATCGAGAAAAGTGCGGAAAAAGGCGCGATTACGCCCGTATGTAGAATTCGTCGTCGATAACGAGGCCGAGTACGTTTGCGACGCGGCGATGCACCGAGAGATGGGGGTTTTCGCGTGTGTACCTGGCGGCGACGCGACGACGTAGGGACGTGCGAAGTCGGCGAGCAGAAACGCTCGAGCTTTCGATCGCGTACTTGGGCAGGATTTCGAGGATAAAGCACGTAAGAGGGTGCGCGAGGCGAATGTGGCGGGGAAGGGTGGAAGACCTATTTTTTACGTGATTTATATCGAATAAAACGACGACGAGGTAATGAGATAGAGGGAGGGGAAACGGAAGAGGCACTCGTGCACGAAATGCTTTTTTTTTTCGTGGTTCTCGATTGCATTTTTCGACGTATGTAGGAAATACCGCGACAATGGTTGGTGTATCTCGACGCGATTCCGAGATTCTGTCGTAAGGGTGGTATACGCGGAAGATAGGAAACGTGGCCGTCGTGACGCGTAATTTACGTAATATCGCGTCTTCCGCGAATTATTTTCCCATGTGGATGTCGTGATTATTGCGCTTTTTGCATTTTATGACATGTAACGTGTCGCAATGCGAGACCACGATTGTACGCGACAAGGGCAGACCCGTCGAGGATCGTCGGTGATGGATAAATGGGAAATGTACGCGAATAGGTTGACCTTAGAAATGGGTGACACGAAGCGGAGATTAATTTTGCATAAATCATCGCCGCGTCGAAGCCATCGAGAGCGATTTATAACAAAGAATCGATACGCGACGGAATGTCGATTCATCTGCCGTGATGGGTTGCTTTATGATCTCGACTTCCTGCCTGGTTTTTTTTTCGGCTGTGGACGCGCGTCCGGTGTACTCGAGATAAGATGCGTAGAGGCGCCTTGCTCGTGGAGCGTCGGACTCGTGCGTGGCCATGTGCTCGGAGGCGTTGCATTAGATGGTTATTAAATCACTTCCCAAATGACCAAGTTAAAAGGTTCAAAGGATAATGTGCAGGTATTGGGCCTTACTGTGGCAGAAGATAGAAATCGAACGATAAAAAGATTTCAAAATGTCAGCTGTAATGTCATACCGAAGCATCTCCCAGGTGTTTTAAAACTCGCAACCTAATCGATGTGTGGCGATCACTTTCAATAGCCTTAAAATCGCCGAATTCCACAATCGACGAGACAATATGGCGCCTGCTACGAATTCCCATGGTTTTCACCGTTACTCCGAAGCCGTTTTTTTTGCACTTCGCCAAAAAACCTGAGACTATTCGAGTTTCGTTCTGGCAATGAGTCATACTGCGACGTGCGAACTTATCCGCATTACGCATGCATGGCACGGTGGAATGTGTGTTTTTTCGAAAAGAAACCCCAATGAGAACGCTGGCGAGGAGACAATGGCGATGGGTTCGTTTTGGAAATCTCTGGGATACCTGCGAAGGCAACGAATTCGAAAACAAATCACATAATGAGATTTAAATGGCGTAAAAACTCCAGAACAATGGCTTCTCGGGGTGTTCTTTTTTTTTTGGCTCGATTCCTCAAAGTGATCTAATCGATGAAGATATCGACAGTCCATTGATGCATTGTTACGTTAAACAACAAAACTAGATCCGGAGTAGTTGATACGGACGTTTTGGTTACTTTGGGAGAAAAAAAATCCCACCTTTTGAGACATGCAGTGGAAACGCGTCGCGGACGTATGATTTCAATTTAAAATTAGCATGAAGAATTGAATTTTTTCCAACGAAAATTTATTAAGAATACGGTCCGCGTGTAAAAGAGAAAAAAATCGACCGCGGAAGCCAAACGTGAAATAGGGCGGGGGGCAAAAAGGGGTACGTGAGCTCGTACATACGTAGTGGTATACATATCCGTCGATCGCGAGTAGATTAACGGGCGGGAGGGGTGGATGGGAAAAGACGCGGAAAAAAGCGTCGTGCTTCGAAAATATACATTCAATTAGGTTTGTTTTCGACCCGAAGCAGTAGTGATTCCTAATACTCGACGTAGCGGATGGGAAATTTGAAAATTTCGGTAACACGAAGACGCGTCCGGGTTTTTGGGAATCATTGGCGAAAAAAATAGATACCTTGGTGTCTACCGTGCTATGGCGACTTGGTCAACGGATTCGTGAGAAATCTCACACAACCGCTAATTGTTGCGTCGGCCGGCAGGTGGTGGTCTTCGGTGTGTGGTGGCAGCGAACCAACGCCGAGTCGAGAAGAGAAAAGGGGGTTCTCGTAAGTAGTGGAAATAAAAGTACCGAAAAGATGGATGAAAGAAGATAGATGACCGCAAAACGTTGGTATGCTGCGATAGTTCTTACTTCAACGAGATGTTTTATATGATTATAGGATTTTTTTTTACGATAACGCTAAGAATATTTTGGCAAAAGAAAGGGTTTCGAGCTACTGTAAGTCTTTTTGTCTTTTCGCACCCGTGCTTTCTTTATGTGAGGTTTTAGGATAGAGGTTTTGTCGTTTGGATTGGTACTTGGGATTTTTTCGGTTCGTGTTCTCGTTGTAACGATCCTTTGAACGGGCGAGTTGACATGTAAACGCGTCGAACAAAGGGTTTTTTACTTTTACGATGAAGAGTTATTATGTCACTTTTATTCGTGTATAGAGGAGTTGTCTGTTGAAAGAATACGAGGCGTTTTTTTTCCACTTATTCGGCAGACTCTTCTCTCGGCGTCTGGGAGTTTGTGTGTTGGTAGTGTATTGGAAATGCTCGCGCGCGGAAGGCGAAGAGGGGGATTAAAATGAGAGAAAATGGTAGTCACGCTGTTGCGTGTAGACGCGGGTCCTTAGGATGTTGGGCGAGGTACAAACGGACGTGCATAGGATGATAGAATTCACAGTTGACAACTTCTGAATTGAGACATTTTACTTTTTCGTCGTGCTCCTTTATGCGCGCGTTGTTTGAAACAATAACCAGCATCTGGATTTTTTATCCTTTTTCGAAACGGTGTCGGTTGCATGAGCGAGGAAGATTTATTGAGGGTAATAAAAAGGAACGCGTAACAGAATACAAAATACCGTTCTACGAAAAATTTAGATAACAAAGCGTTTTTGGAAACTAGCAGCAGCGTGGACGATAAAAGGCGAAAAAATCAGAATGAGAACGTCGTATAACGTCGCACGCTGCGACGAGCAAACAGAGGTGTAGGTGTGTGGGAAGGCGGCGAAAAGAGGATATGATAGAGAAGACGTATTAGAAAGGTATTTAAGATGGTAATGCTGGCCGAATGTAATGAGACGAACCATGTCTTCGGTAGCGTTTGCGGTTTAATGGTCGTGTACGCGTGTAAAAGCGTCTTGTGTACTTGAAGAGGCCCCAGTACACGAATGTACGACCGTATAGTTATTCTGGTTAAATAAAGTGTTGTTAGGAAGAGAGAAAAAAAGAAGAGGATGAAAAAATACGGTAGCGTATTTCGCCTCGTCATGGTTTGTGGCATTAGCCGCCGACAAGGCGATAACGAAATTGGATAAACGTGCGGGTTGACGTGGCGTACACGGTACGAAAATATAAGCGTCGCGAGGTTGGATCGGTGATTAGGATGAGTTTGGCTTTTTCGTGTGTGCCCGTTTGTAATAAGACGTAGACGCGCGGCTTGATTAGGACGAATGGTCAGCTCGGGCAATGAGCGTTTTCGTTTATGGTAATGAGTAAAGTACGCAACGTCGTTGGGTAACGGTTGCTAAGGAAGTTGCATAGTGTTGGCGATATGTGTGCGCGAGGCAGCCGTCGGTGTCTTAACGCTTCGTGGATTCGCGAAACAATCGTGTATGCGCGTGGTGGTTCCGCAACGTTGGTAGTGCCAGCGTGTTGCGAGAGGTTTGGCGGGAAGCGAGGATTGGCGAGGAGTGAGGAGATGCGCGCTGAGTGGTGGCCGAGTAAGGTAACGAGGTGGAAATGTGAGCACGTGGTGCGTGATGTGGTTGCGAGGTTGGGAATAGTGATGGAGTGGCGGGGGAATGGCTAAGGAGAGGTGAGGATGCCTGAAAAGAGGGTGGTATGGTCTGTAAAGTGATAAAGTGGAAAGATGAAGATGGTATTGGTGGCAAGCGACTGTCATGAAGTGTGCAAAGTGACCACGTGGTGTGCAGAATGGTCTCCAAGATGAAGAAGTTGAATGATCAAACTGTTGTTTGATTCAGATGATTGTTACAAAGTGTGCAAAGTGACCATGTGGTGTGCAGAATGGTCTCCAAGATGAAGAAGTTGAATGATCAAACTGTTGTTTGATTCAGATGATTGTTACAAAGTGTGCAAAGTGACCACGTGGTGTGCAGAATGGTCTCCAAGCTAAAAAAGTTGATAGATCTGACTGCTGTTGAATTCAGATGACTGTTATAAAGCATGCAAAGTGACCACGTGGTACACAGCATGGTCTGTGAAGTTGAGAAGTTGTGGGATCAAATTGCTATTAGTCTCAGACAACCGTGATAAAGTGTACGAAGTGACCACGTGGTACACAGCATGACCTAGAACTCAGAAGGTGAAAAAGTTGAAAGATCCAAGTTGTGGTAAGGTCAGGAAATCATTATGAAGTGTGCAAAGCGACCACGTGGTCGACTCCTGAAGTGTTGAAGACTTGTAGCAATCTGAGGAGTATGTTATGGACATGGTGTCCATGGAAATGAGTATAAAAAGTGATGATGAGGTTATCAAGGATGAAGTGCAGTCTGCATGGTGTGATTGCCTTATGTGAAGGTCAGCACGTGGGGTCTGGAGTACTGGTTAGTGAGTCTGTGAATGGAGAAGCTCTTGGGTAATGGAAAAATGAGTTAGAGAACTTTGCTAACTTTTACTATGCATTGAAGGTGACCGCGTGGTCCCTTCTGCAGTGACCAAGATGTATTATATTAGTAACATTTGACTGTGGCGTATCTGAAAACGAGCTTAGAAGGATGATGGGCCAAGTTTAGCTATGAAATGAGGTCAATAAGTTGAAAAAGGGTGCAAATGACACCGAACTGATGAATGTCTGTAGACATGATTGAGGTTGTAATGAGTAAACTTCATTAATGGGATGAACCATTGAGGAATGTCTGCAAACGATGATAGTGGAAGTTCGGCTACAAAGTTCGGATATCATGTTGAAGAAATGTGTGAAGAATTGAGGAACTTTCAATCAAGATTTAACTCCAGTTGGAAAATATCTGATTAATGGTCCAATTGGATTTTTGTGGAAGTCCAGCTACATACATAGCGTTGTTTTCTTCATTACTCGTGCTAATCTACAAAGACAAAAGAAACCTTAATTTACATCTAGATCGGGATTTGTCGAAATTAATAACCCACTCTCACCTGGCTCGGTAACTACTTCTCGGTTAGAAAAGTGCACCTTTATCGAGTCTCTCGTCATCGACGCGTAACCATTATTATAGCATCACAACGAACGCAGATCCTTATGGAAGGCGAGCATTTTACGCCGACGGAAGGAAATCCAAGGCGACGTGCGGAATAGGTGGACCATGGGCTATGGGCCGTGAAAACTGCGTATAATTTTCTCCGCTCGTTGCGTACATAGCCAGCGGGATTGTAACTACGGTTAGATGAGGTTTTTTTCCAATATGTAGGTTCGCTGGAGCGTTTATCGCGTACCTGAGCGTTTTTTTTCAACTGACTACCTGGTACACCTGGTATGTACGAAGGTTCGACGAGGCTGCGTTGGGTCGGTTTTTTACGACCGAGATCCTACCGGTGTTTGGTGCATTGTAGAAGTAAAAAGTAATCCTTTCGAGTGTTATGAGTAGCAGATACGATGTTTTTTGTGATTGTCGTTTATCTACGACATGTTCGTGTGAGGGATTTTTTACTCGAGGTTGTACGATGGATTGATAAAAGCGCGTATAAAGAGGGTACGAGACGCGAGCCTTTTTTTTAATGTTTTATTTCATGTCGCGTACGCGATTAAAAGCGTCATATTTTTATCGTAAATACGTCGACGATAATTTGGGATTTTTTCAACTACGACTTCGTATCGCCATGTGCTCGATGGAAGTCGGCGACGAGGGACGGTACAGAAAGTGGAAGCACGTCGAGCGTGAATATTACTCATTAAAACGATATCGCAGCTCGATTGCGATAGAACGACCATCGTCGTTTGCCCTGCTCGGCCATCGAAGCGGTACTCTTGGGAAATGGTCGAATTTTTAGGTCATCAGGGGCGAAGGTATAAGAATTCCCGATGGTGAAACGTCTCTGGGCACCACTTACAACGCGGTCGTCGAAACGAGAAAAGGGCAACTGTTTTATTCAAGAGCTTGGTTTTTTATGTACGCGTTCATTTGGCGAGTTGAAAATTCAAAAGAGGCTGGGGTGTTTTAATTAATGGTACCTTCTCGGAGGATTTGGGATTTTCGGCAAGAGGAGCGAAATTAATTACGGTGATAACGACGTGCGCGAGGGCGAACAAGATGCGAGTACGCAATTATCTCCAACGAGTAATTATTTCGGAAATTAGGAATTTTTTTACGTTAGCTGTCAAAATATATTTGGGATTGGGCTGAGGGATTGTAATTATCGGCTTTTTTTTACTGGTTTTTCGTATAATTACGACAAATACGTAGAAATAATCTTTGATTTGGGTATTGGTGATGGAGTTTGTAAAAAAAAAAGATGAGGGTACCTAGTCTTTTGGAATCTTTAGGTAAGAGATTCTTTCGATGGTAATTAACTTTTTCCATGGTAAGAGTCGGTGGTCTTCGGCGTATTTTTTCCTTCCTCTCGCGTCTTACGACAATTACCGAGATTACAAATGAACCCGGAGTCGTACGGTATAGAAGACAAATCAATCAACGCGTCGAGGCGACCTGCTCCTTTTAGACGTCATCTGTCACTCGACATGCTGGTATATACGGCCGAGCCGAGTTTTAAAAATGATGGAACAATTAACTTCGACGTCGGTGGGAACCAGTTTGGAAAAGAGACGCGGCTTAGGTCGTACGTGTACTTTTTTTTCCTTGTTTCGCGCGATATCCGATTGTAGAAAGGTCTGCCGGAGATGCGACATCGTCGAAGGTTCATAAATGATGCATGAAGGTTTTCCTCGTCGCTTTGCGAAGCTCGATGAAAGACGGTTGATGTATTGGAGGATACAAAGCGACGATTTCCATTTGCAATTAAATCAATTATAATGGATAAGCGGCGCGTGGTGCGTTACTGGTCGCGTAATGGGAGGAGGTGGAAGTGGCGCCTTGGATATGAAGATGTATTGAGACATCGCTACAGAGGTTTTTTTCTTATTGGTATGTCGGAACGTAGCGACGTTGCGAAAAGGTAAAAAAAAAATGCCGCGAAGCCGAAAAAAAAAGCTTAGTATTCGAAACTTGTACGCCTTGTACGAGAATTAACGGTATAGTCGATGAGACGATGTAATTGTTGGTGTACGCGTAATTAGAGTATGTGGAAGCGCGTGTATTAACGTGGAAACGTGCGGCGGGCAGGGATGTTTATGCGTTTAATTTTTTTCTTGCTTATACGTCGCTCGGTTATTAAATGTGTATTTTTTCTCGATTAACATATGTTTTGTTTTGTACAGGGCACGTTTTCATTAATTATCGAAGCCTGGCATGATGCGACCTCCGGTAATACATCTGCAGACGACGCTGGAGTTTTATCGAAAGCCTCCTCGGGTGAGTTTTTTCGTCGCGACAATGTCGTGTTTTTTTTAACGGGGATGTGAGCTTATGACATTGGAGGGATCTTTGGCGAAATACCGAAGTGGTGAAGTTGAAGAGCTTCGGTAAGGCTTCGGAGTCCAAAGATGTATTTGGAAATTGATATGCTTATGTGTATTTCAGTTTTGAAGAATCTTTAAAGTGTTACCCAACTACTTACTGAACCAAAAACACAGTTTTTTCATTCATTTGTCGGTTACTTTAATCTGCATATTGAAATCGTCGATTAAATTTAATCGATTAAAATCGTCCATTATTTCAATCGATTAAAAATCGATCAATTTTCAATTAATAATCGGCTCGATTAATTTTTGAATAATAGAATCGATTTTTTTTTCAATAATCGACATCCAACACTGAAAAATAGGTACCTACTAAAAATGTAGGAATCGGTAAACATTTGATTGTCTCAGGTTGAAAGACGTCTAAATCCGCTACTGTAAGAATATCAATCACGAGAAAAAAATCACTCCTCGAAAGAAAAGTAATCCTGTGATAGCTTGAGAAAGTACTTGGAACGACTTTTAAAAGGGTAAAGGCTATCACGCCCAAGAGACAGGGAAATCTTCAAAGGGAAAACACCTTCATGAGAAATCCTTCCCATAACGACCGTATATCTTGGTAACATCTCTTGGATGGTTTTGAGGATGCGAGTATCAGCGGCGGCATCAGCAGTACGCGTCACATCGACGATAAGGCACCTTAGCGAAGAGAGAAAAAAATCGGTACATCGAGGTTGGTTTTCGTAATACACAGGCACAGAAAGAGGTACGTTGATATGTATGGAGCAGAAAATGTGGGAGAATGGCTAAAAGATATACTACGATATATCGGATGGTAATTTGGAGCATATGCTTTACAGCTGGCACCAAAAACGTGGACACGGTAAAGCGACCTGTCCTCTTCCGGTCTAGATTTTTTACTTCCGTTCACGTACGCTCCCCTTAGTATCCCTGCGTGTTCTATGGTATTTAGGTGCGCTAAGAAGGTATATGGTGCTTGGGAACGGTATCTGTGTGTGTGTGTATTCGGCAGGCGAAGTAATTCGAGATTTTTTACTCGCGTATAGGGTTAATTCCCATCGCTTTTGGGCCAGGTGTAGGTAGTTTGGCGCGGATGCCAAGAGAGAGTGGACTCGATAGCCTTTGTTTTTCCGGATGTCTCGAGACGTGATGAAATTTTACTTCTTGATATTTAAATGCTGCGGAGAGAGTAATGTTCGGTGTAGTGCGCGCGCGTTTGGTTGGGAAAAAAAAACTTACGTTTTCCATATTTAGCTTCGGGTTAGAAGATCGGTATAATGTACGCGGTCCAGTCTCGGCAGATATATGCCTTACAGGTTGTCGAGAGCATAGGAGAGCGAAGACGGGCGAGATGGAATCCGGTGTGTTATGGCGTTTATCGAAGCCCGCAGTTATGGAGAAGAGTTAATTGCTTTGAGGTTGCTTCGAGGTTGTGCCCGTACACAGAATATATTCGTGTACCGCCTACTTTATTAATAGCTAAAACATAACGACGTAACATAACAGATATATCGTGACCGACATATTGATCCTGAAAATTAAAAGAGATGCGCGCGTGAAACGCACACACAGATACATCGTAGTCCGCGTGGTATGGTAATAGCGAGTAATAGTCGGGTTCGGACTTTATTGGGAATCAAGCACGGTATATGTACTGGAAAGAGCGACGAAGTACTAGGAGGTGTATTGGATGCTGCCGCAGTGAGTCTTTGGTAAAATTACATCGCCGCGGATACGGACCGCGGAGACGTACAAGCGTATAATTATATATCGTACGTGCGTATATGTGTAGTATATCGGAAGGTGGTAGTACACGGTGGGCTTTGCTGCTGCCGAACGAGCATATGTAGGAAAACCCCTCGTGGTAAACGGTACGGTTCGGCTCCTCCTGATGACGGCTGCGTATGATCAAAGGGTTTACGTTGTACGGTCAAGGTTATCGTGGTTGAAGGTGGCGTTCGCGAAGGATTTAATTAATCCGCCGTCGAGGCCTTTGGATGATATTGTGCGTGGGAAATATTCGGAGCCGAGATTGATAAGCTACCTGGGTATACGCGGATTTAATTTAGGCGATCGACGTCTTTGTGCGTGGCGCAGATGAAATGCTGAAGTAGCGTGTGAACGGATACGGGATACGGGGGTCGTTTTTTCGCCTATTTTCAACAAGTCGAGGGATGCAGGTAGATGTGCAACTGTTGCGTTTCCTTTGTCCACCTGCAATTATCGTGGTGATTTTGTGTCGCGATTGAGCCATCGAGGTGGCGGAGTGAGGATTTTTTGTGTAAGTCCGCTGAGATGGGTTTTGTGAAAGCGTGGAAAATTAGAGTCTGGTGTTCGAATTATTTCAGTTTAGAGATTTTGTTGATTGATCATTTTTAGTTAAATAAAATTCGCAGATGGAATATTTCTTATTGTAATAATTTTTTTGTCAAATTTTGCCATAAATTTACTCTTTCGTTTTTATCTGAAGGGTGTGCTCAGTGTTTATATTTTTTTTCTCTTATCAGTGCAAATTTTTTCCCAAGATATTTCCATAAATATTGCATAGATTTTGATGAAATTTGTTTTATTAAATAGTTTATGTGATTTTGAAATCCTGACTTTTGAGATATTTTAAATTAATTAAATGAATTTTGTGTAAATTGGATTTGAACATGAATAAAACCGATTGAAAATAAAATTTTCAAAAAGTCTCGACAATCAGGATCAAAGATTTGCTATCGACAATGTGAATCAAAAAAAAATGAAAAAAATTGAAAATTGACTGAAATGTTTTGGGAAAACTTTATGACAGGAGCAGGTCGCAGTACATAAGAACGTTCATTATCGTTCATCTGAAACACCTAACGTTCATTATCGTTTATCTGAAACACCTGAACGAAGGATGAATGGTCAATATTTATGAACAATCTGTCTCGTTCAAAATAATTAATCAGTCGGTGCAGAGCATACCCTTGAAGGAAATCTCACAATTGGAGCTTTTTTGCGGATCTTGGGGTGACTTATGAGAAAAACCTTTGGTACTAAAATTATCGGCGAGTACCTTGGGGGTAACTTTTGTTGCAGTAATTTAATTTTCCTTCAGATTTTCTTATATAAGTTCACTTTGAATAAAATTCCACAATTTGAGCTTTTTTATGGATCTTTAGACAACTTGAGAGAAAAACTTTTGGTATTAAAATTGTTTAAAATTGGATCAAGAATATCTTTATCCCAAACTTTGTTTTTGTAGTAAAAGAAACGAGGTCAAAAATCGGTTTCGCTGATTCTGCTGAAAAAGCAAAATCAATTGTATTGGAAGGTTTAGGAAAAAGACAAGCGAACGATTATTCGTGAGAGCGAACACTATTCGTCGAGTCCTCGGGTTAATCACTTCGTAACCAAATTTATCTTTGTAAACTTTAAAGCTATTCTTATATTGATCAATTTATCGAAATAACAAGAATCCTTAAAGATGCGTTACTTGTAAATAAAAATTCAATTTTATCAGTTTTCAAGTTTTGTGTTTTATTCGCCGGAACGATCAAAGTTCAAATCAGTGTTCTTATGTCGTGAGATAAATTATTCTCTTAACACAAAAATACGACCACAACAGTTTTGTGTGTGCTCAAATTTCGCTATATGTAGTTTCATTTGAAAAAAATTTAGGACGTTTACTTCATTAGAGTTGCCTAAGGTAAAATAATATAGTACATAAGATTTAGAATTATTTTGCCTTTATTAATGAAAAAGTATTTTTATTTAAAATAAAATCGAATAAAATGAAAAATTCATATTATTGCGCTCCTTTCATCAAGAGAAATTGTCGAAACCAAGAAACAAGTGGTACAGTGAGAAAAAAAAAAGGAAGAACAGAATCCGATACTTTATTACCCGTTATAAAAGATTACCCCCTTATTAATTAATAGTAACACGAATATATACCTAAAGACGACGTGGAATATACTTGAGAAAAGAAAAAGGGTATGCGTGACGGGTTCGTGTGTGTGTATTCGACATTTATAGAGGAACTGGTGCTGGTGTGACAGCGATAAAAGATACACCGAAGGTTGGAAAAAAAATAAGTAGAAAATTACTACCGCGCGAGAAAACACAGAGAAAACGGACCCACGATATATGCGCGAGAGTAAGGAGCAAGAGAGAGAGAGCGATCTAAAAAACACGCAAAGAGCAAGGGTGAAGGTACCGTCGAGACGAGGGATGAAGGCGGCCTCCGACGACGTTGGCGCGGCGCATCGATGAATAATGATGAATGAGGGGTACGCCGTGTACGTGTATTAGTGTAGTATTTATGAAGATGAGATAAACACGAAAGAAGAGAGAGCCAGTTAAGAAGCGCGCGTTGTTCTCGAAAAGATGAGATCATGACGCGCGATCGAAGACGACGAGGGAAGCGGTCTGTGGCAGCAAGTTTTCTGGCCGTTTTCTCCCACGGTCTGGCATGCCCGTGAGGCACCTGCAACATATTTTAATCTTGTGACCTCTTTGTTTTTCTACCTTATGGTGTTTTGCGACGGTGTGGAGATTTTTCAGAATCGGATGTGTTGGGTGGGGGATGGAGTTTTGGGGTTTGGTTCCTCGTTTGCATTGATCGGTGTGTTTTTTGGTATCGTTTTTTTGATGATGGAGGTTCGAGGTATTGTTGAGGTCATCGATGGACAGAAGTTGTGCTTTTGTTCTTTTAAGCTCTGTTTTTCTCGATGTATGTGTTGCATTTCTAACCTACCCCTTCTCCCTGATCGTCATCAATATTCGCGATATGTGATGATCGAAGATGATGCTAGGAAAGATAAGAGGATACGTTACCCCTCCTCCTGCTGTATTAAGAATTCGCGTGCTTTTATTTATACACGTTTTATTTATGGTATTTTGTACGGTCTAATTGCAGGTATAGGTGCACCTTCGGAGCCCGTGCTAATTAGTCGCATCACGGTGCAAGAATGGCTGGACGTGAAGGCCAATTGGAAAATGGAAGAGTACAAATCGGCGAATTCGATGTTACTGTACGAAATTCGCGTCGTGTGCGAGGCGCACTACTACGGCAAAGGCTGCGCCAACTTGTGCCGGCCCCGAGACGACAACTTCGGACATTATAATTGCTCGGATACCGGCGAAATAAAATGTTTGGACGGATGGAAAGGAGACTACTGTACGAAACGTGAGTATACACGACGAATTACGATGATTAATACTTCGGTGTGTATTTGGCTCGAAGGCTGTGGCACCTTGTTTGGGCCGCGATGCGAATGAGCGCGCGGAGGCTAATATCCATAAAGGTTTTCTCGCTCGGGCTCGTCGTAAGATTTTTCTGTCCTTTTTTAATCGATACGTAGAGAGGAGGAATTCTCGGTGCGAGTATGACGATATAATAATGATAAATTAGCCGTGAACCATCTCAGTTGCGATGGTCTTTTGTACGTATGAATGGGTTATTCGGTGGTGGCGCACATCACGAGAGAAAGAGCGTACAAGAGATGGACGTTAAGTAGTAGCGCTTTGCCTCGGGATGTATGTGCGTGTAGTTTTTTTTTTCTTCTACTGCGTTCGTTTCTTTATTACCGGCTGATTCGATAATGTTGTCGGATATTAGCCCGGCTCTGGCGAGATGTGTAGTGCGGCGAAGAAAGTGAAATGACCATGTTCGGGATGCGTTTCGCGCGACCATACGAAAGGGTTGAGAAGAGGGTGGTGTCGCGAATGCGGCGATTCGTAGTCATCGGTATGCGAGTATACGTAATATATACATGCGACGATTACTCGCCGGCGACGGCGTAATATAACATGCAACTCGGTCGTGAAGGTGAGTGGCAGACGAGTAGGAGGGGAAGAGTTACATAGCTATACCTATATAAAATATATAAGAGAGAGCGCAAGGGAATGCGAACGTCGTTACCGTGTACTGGCGAAAGAGACGGCGAAACTGGTAGCTCGGCGGAGCGAGAGAGAAGCGGCGAGGCGGAGAAGCGCGATAAATATGATCGGTTCCCACGGAATGGTCAGGCTCCTCGGTCCATAGCTGGCGGGCGGTTTTTAATGCTGAGGCTGCGCGACGCGATCGAGCTGTCGAGATTTGTCGGCGTGTTTTTCTGCGCGTCCGATGTTGACCTTGCGGCCGGAGACGCGAAGGGATTTCGCGGTTACGGAATTTCGGCGCTGCGTTTGCGGGGCGAGTTCGGCAGCTCAGGTGATGGTGTCCTTTGTTGGTGCGCCCAAACAGCTGCTGCGACTTTTGCGCGAAATGGGTACAGCGTGGAGGTGCTCTTGGTAGGAGATGAATGCGGGTTCAAAGGGTTGCGAATATGCACTTGTGCAGTATGCAGATGTAAGGAGGAAGGGTCGATGCGACCCCAATGAGAAGGTAATGTAATCGATACATGTGTTTGGAAGGATATGCAGGGATTTGCTCGCTGATCCGTGATGCGCGTTTGAGGATTTGTGCGTAGTGTACGATGTAATTGTGATGGAATTACCGGGTCGAGCGGTGGGGTGAGGGGAGGGTTGGATCGTCGATGACGCTGGAGTCGGCTGAGGTTCTTTGATGAATTGCAATTCGATTTGGAAAGTGAAGAAGCCACGATGCTTGTTTGCCTTATTGAGATGCTCTAGTATTCTTCCTCAGATCTAATCTACTGTGTGAAAAATCTGCAAAATTTGTGAAAAAAATTCGCGTAAGAAAAATTAATTTTACGCAAAAGTGGAAAAATAATTTTGGATTGGTTATGCCGTTAAATATAAATATAAACAAGGTAGATTAAAATAATTAAAAAAATATGTGATTAAAATTAAAATACAAAAAACAATATTATGTCGTAGTTAATTAATTTGAAAAAAATTTAGTCCTCAAAAAAAATGGAAAAATAACTGGCAGTTGATTATTTCATTATAAAAAAAAAATTATAAAGCGATGAGAATTACAGAAAAATTGGTAAAAAAAAAATTCAAAAATGACTTCAAATTAATTATTTTCCAAAGCGATAAAAATCGCGAAAAAAAATAAGAAAAATAAAAATATAAAATTTATCGAAAAAACTTATAAATGAAAAAATTAATAAAACGAACAAAAATTGGTAAAAAAAAAATGAAACGGAAATTCCGTTAGAAATTTCGCTCTTTGTAAAATAAATAAAAAACGAACTTGTGCAACCGATTAAATAAAAATTGCGAGTATCTAGACTAATTTCGCCGTCGGGGAATTATCACAAAAGAAATTTTTCTTCAAACGAAACTGATACTAATAATGGAGCATCCTCGAAGAAAAAATTAATACCGTGGTTCGAGTAAGAAAAAAAAAACCTAATCTTTTTTTCTCCTTTGTCGCCCCGTTTTCTTCATGGTAAAAAAAATATATATAATAACTCGAGTAAAATCCTTTACAAAGCGCTTCATTTTAATCCGCCTGCTCATGGTAGAAATTTTCCACGATTCGAAAAGCAGTAAATTGAAAAAGACGCAGACGCATGAGAGTAAATCCACGTATTAACGCGAATGCGACGAAGCGCATGTAAAAATCGAGCTCTAGTATGGCTTAAGGAACTGCATTTGGCCCTTTTGCCGCTTCCGTAGTCGAGATAAATAGCTGAGGGCCGGGGTGTTGAATAACGTCGTTTTGGCGGTGCGATAGTAGCATCGGGGTAGTTAAAAGGCGTCACGAGAGGTGGTGAGAAGGGTAGTAACGATTCGAGGAAGATTGTGCAGCTGGTGAAGAGACCGTTGCTGACTCGGTGGTACCTGGAAATGCGGTGGTTTTCTTCGCGCAGATAATGTGGAAACCCAGGAGTTCGCGAAGGTGCATGTGGAGGTATTTGTGAGCTGGGGTGTTTTCTCACGATGAATTATGTAAAATGTACGCGTAGGTGTTTTCGAGTTGTTGGAAAAAATGTTGGAAAAAATTCGCCGAGTTGGTAATTTTAACGCGACTTGGTGTGCCAGGAATGAAACGATCGCATGTGTGTGGGTAATTTAAGAAATGAAGGAAATATACCATGTAGGTCATATTGTGAATACTGTGAGAATTTCCTTGCCCGGTGTGATAAGTATGGCGGAGTTCTTGGAATGATGACGAGTCCTTACGGTGTGGTTTTTTCCATACGTTGTGTTAGCCTTATAGGTGCCAGAATTATCGTCTATAGTAAATAGTATTATCTTCGGAGTCCTATATACATTGTAGTCATGTAGCGTAATTTTTATCGTATATTAATAGCGGTGTTTTTTTTACTTGTTTGTACAGCGGTGTGCGCGGCTGGATGTGATGAAACGCACGGATATTGCAGTAAACCCGGAGAATGTTTGTAAGTACCTTGTATTAAAATTTAGGGGTTTGGGTGTAAATAAAGCGTTAAATTATACGTCGTTATGTATACAAAGTTGTAAATCTGGAGCGTCGCGTTTACCAGATAACACTCGGATATATAAATCGCTGAGATTGGAGGTCTATGCGAAGGTGTACAAGAGACCGGCAAGGTTTATAAGCGAAGGGAACGAGTGAGGATGGTGGAGGATTAGGTGAGTGAGGGTTGGTACCTGGGAAAGGTGATTTGTGGATTTTGATGGCGTCTGGAGAGAAGTCTGTT
The DNA here is from genome assembly GCA_003261595.1 of Maconellicoccus hirsutus. Classification (NCBI taxonomy): domain Eukaryota; kingdom Metazoa; phylum Arthropoda; class Insecta; order Hemiptera; family Pseudococcidae; genus Maconellicoccus; species Maconellicoccus hirsutus. The sequence goes on along the minus strand of QBDW01000430.1, from coordinate 82,426 downwards.
GGACTTTATTAGTCGTTGGAATAAATAACTGCGGCGAGGTTCTGGTGAATGATGTATTTGGTCATGTGAATCCTCCTGAGAAGTCATTCGGTCGTTATATCCGAAAATAATCAATTTGTGAGATTATTTTTGAAGTTTCCTTGACATGGTATTCGTAGCAAATGCTCGAAGGCTCTTGGAAACCATTGACTAAACCTTTAACTCATCCCATCAGATGACTCAGATGTAAAAAAATCATCCCTTAATGTAATACTTCCAAGTAGTGATACATTAAATGGTTCAAAAAGTGCCTAAACGAAGGTCCGTTGCTTGATATTTCTGCTAATATGTTGATTTGCGAACCTAATGAACAATATGCTTTGTTGACATGATCCTTGCCATAAAAACCGTCCAAAAGCTCGTGGAAATCTTTGACCAGGTATCTAACTCTCAAACATGGTGTGCAAAAAGATCTCTCGATGGAATGTTTGGCGAAGAAATCGTTCGAAGGTTTTTGGAAACTATTGACGAGGTATCCAGCTTGCTCCATAGTTCTGCAAATTTGCTGATACTCGGATCTACTGTGCAAAAAGCTCTTTCAACGGAATCTTTGACGCAGAAATCGTTCGAAGGCTCTTGGAAACCATTGACGAGATATCCAACCGGTTCCATAGTTCTGAAAATATGTCGATTTTGAAACCTAATAAACAAAATGTTCTGTCGACGTGAGCCTTGGCGCAGAAACCGTTCGAAGGCTCTTGGAAACCTTCGACCAAACATCCAACGTGCTCCATAATCCTGCAGGTGCTTTCTTAGTGGAAGTTTTGACGTAGAGATCCTTCGAAGGCTCTTGGAATCCATTGAAGAGATATCCAGCTGTTCGTTCAAATGACTCTGTTTCATATATATATCTCTCTTCGCACCTCAGGAGATGTACCAATTCATCTAATTTACTGGAAAATACCCAAATGCTGCTGCTTTGCTCGATACGTCTTCGGAAATTTGTCGGTTTTCAAACTAACTGTGCAGATCCTTCGTTGATCTGATTTCTTGCCGGAGTGTCTTTCGAAGGACTTTGGAAATCTTTGACGATACAACCAGTAGATCTCCTCGGATGATTTACTAAACAAAAATACCCCCCCCCCCCATGTTACTCGATACTTTCGACAACTTTTCCAATGATTCTCTCCACCAACCAGTTCTGCCACCTTTGGAGGCGAATAAAAATCTGCAAAAAAGCTCATTTACTCGTCCGACGACCTCCGACCTACGAAGAACCTTCGTTTTCTACGACATACATTACAAATCCGAAGCTGCAGAGTGAGATACGCGCGCATAGAACGAACTAGTCGGGCGTATGCGAATCGTAGGAGTACGCGATCGCGAACGATGCGACCGGCGGCATGTGACGACGTCATCTGGGAAGAAATTTGTCGCGTCGGTCGATGGGGGTTTTCGCGATACAACGTGAGGTGTAAAAGGTGGCGCGGCGAGAGGCGCTATGTATTAACGAAGGTTGTAAAAAATGGACGCGAAAGGTAATGAAAAAATAGATTATTCTCACGATATAATTTACGACGCGTACGACTCGGGATGTTGCTCTGGTACGCGTATTTTTCACCATGAACCGTGCTCTTTTACTGCGTGTGTGTGTGGACACGCACAGATCCGATGATGGTATTTTATGAATCGGCGCGCGGTGTGAGACACCGGCGAACGAAATGTTAAAGTTCAAAATCCAGATTATTTATATTTCGTGCCGTCTGTGTGCGCGACTCGTATGTGTGTGTGTGCGGATTCACAAAAGCATATTTGCAAGGGATCGGGAGTACGAGGGGGTGAGGGGTGGAAGTGTACGATATGATAAAGGTGTTATTGGTCTTGGTTTTTTTCTTCCTTTTTTCGTCCATATACCACGAAGCGTCTTGGTTGAAATCGTGTATTCGCGTTTTCATCGCATCGCTGGAACAAGTAAAAAGGCGAGATTCATAGTACATTTTTCCATCGTTGTTCGTGTTTGTTGCACATCGTCACCAGAAGCTTCGGTGGCTCAGCATTGAATTTCCTTTTTAATATTATTTTTTTCTTGTTTTTTTTTCTCTTTATTTTGTGATTCCCTTTTGTGTTATCGGACGTGGTATGTATTGTTGGTTCGTGTATACGCTGGTTGTGTATGTGTTATGTGCCCGTGCACCGTAACGAATCGCACTTACGCTATTGTTATACCGAATACTTTGTCTGATTCGATATTTCATCCGAACCTATTTGCCGGAGTTTTTTCATGAGTTTTTTTTCTCTCCTCTCAATAGAATTGTTTTTTTTTTTCCATGTACCGCGCCGTGTGAGAGTCGAAGTGGTTTATGGAGGTTATCGAGATTCGGCATTTTATCGACGACGTACGGCAGGAATGTCGAATCTGCGGATTTTGGTCGTTTTGACAAGTGGCGTATTTGCATATCGAATGTTGGAATTTCGCCTTATGCGAGGTATTCGGGCGGCATGCGAGGATGAATCGTAAACAACGAATTGTCTACGTTCGTTCGGGCGCCATGATTGTGAGAATTATTGAATGGAGGGTATTCGCTAATCGATGGGAATAAGCGGAGATTTCGGTTGGGTGGAGATGAATGGATACCGCTGCGTCTGGAGAAGTAAGAACTCGACGTGGACATGTTTGGATTAATGGGATTCGACGACGAATGCGATGACGAGAGGTGTTTTTACGGGAGGCGAGATTTCGGAGGTTTTCCGCGACACGTGGAATTCGATGTTCGAAGTGACCCCGTGTATTCGAAGTTACCCCAAGTAACGATAATTGCGAGATTGATGAATTGGCAATGAAACGATACACAGAGCGCGCTGCAACGGAATGTTGATAACATGGTACTATGAAATTTAATACATGAGAAAATCGTAGTTTTTAAATTTTTACTCAAAAACGAGAAGGTTTTAGAAAATTTTTCATCTTTTATAATTTGAAGAAAATTAAATTTCCTATTTTTTGATATAAAAACAATTACGTTTTGGCTTTTTTTTCAAGGTTGTAAAGCTCATTTCTTCTTACTGATTTTCAGCTTTTTTTCAACGTTTTACAACATCGTTTTGAAATTACCTCGAATTTAAGTCAGAAACACAAGTTTTTTGTAAATCTCCAATTTGTAGAATTTTTTCTTCTTTTTAACGATATTACTTCGATATTTGTTGATGAATTTTTCATTAAAATATTCGCTATTAATTATTTTATGATTATGTTAGTTTGTCGGCATTCGTTTTAGCATCATTGATACATCGTTGAAAAAAAGAAAAATTTCTAAAAATTCGAGATCTACAAAAAATTAAGAGTATCTGGCTTAATCCTGAAACAATCTGAATGCAATGTTGTAAAACATCGAAAAAATCTGAAAATCAGTGAGAAGAAAATGAGCTTTACAACCATAAAAATAGTCAAAATGTAATTGTTTCTATATCAAGAAATAAGAAATTTAATTTTCTTTAAATTATAAAAGATGAAACATTACCGAAAAAGTTCTCGATTTTTTTTTTAGGTATAAAAGCGTATTAAAAGATGATTGAAATGTATTCTCAATTTTTCATTGGTTAAAAAAAACACGTTGGTACGATTTTGGAACAAAAAAAATTGCTGATACGTATCAAGTGTTGTCCAAGTAATAAAAACAGTTGATTTGTAAAAAAAAAATAAATAAAATATGAAGAAAAAAAAACTGATAAAAGTCCCAAAAAAATCAATCTCGGTATTTCGCAAAACAAAAGAATAAAAATTGTCAAAATTTATTCAATTCGTGAAATAAATATCAAAAAAAATGCGTTAAAAGAATCTAAAATCATTGAAAATATCAAATAGTGAAAAAAAATGTCAAAAAATTCATATTTGAGGGATTATAAGAGGTGTGATTATTTATCTTTTGAAAAAAATTGGATTAAATTTTCAAAAAAAAATCAAGAAAAATCTAAAAATATACCAAGAATTTCTAAATTAAATAATTAATCATTAAATCTGAAATAATCAGTAAATAGGGTCATTTTTATACAAAATTCCTCCCTATTTTCACCCCTCCCACCTTCTCTCTTCAGGGAAAACAAAATAGAAAAAATAAATCGCATTAAATATAAAAATTGAAATAAAAAAATTAATAAAAAATTACTATAAAATAGAAACTGCGTCCAAAAAGTGAAAAAATAATTTAAAAAATTACCTAAACAATAAAATTATAATAATTACAAAAAAATCACAATTCCCCTCCCCCTCCCCCCCAAATAATAATGATAATAATAAATGAAAATGATACAATCTCATTTCGATATTACGACAACTTTTTCATATAAAATTGGAAAATTTTCGATTAATGTGGCACCTTATCCAAGGTCAACATGTCTGTTGATTTCTCCCTCCCCCTCCCTTCACTGATTCTCCTCGTCTATCGTAATTTTTTTTCCTTTCCGCTACCGAATAATTTAAAAGGTCGTGAAACGAACACGTATCGATACCGTCTCACGATTCCCAGATAACATCTCAATTTCTACGGCCGATCTTATTGCGCACGTGAAATACCAAAGAGAAACCATCGATTGCATCGAACCATTCCGAGAGATAGGGTTGAAAAAAAGGAAAGAAGAATCGCAGCAAAAAGCAATCCTTTCTTTGGAACAATGATCGTTTCGTTTCGGGAGCACGTATGAATCGAGTGACACGAAGGAGCATCTTGAGTGAACAAAAGATCGACCGTTGGAATTACCGAATCGACGCGAACCGAGGGTGGTATCGTGGCAAAAAATTGTCGCGCTACCGTAAGGGCGTATCGACACACGCAAACGTAGATACGCGAGAAAGGGGCTAATTAAAGAAGGGAAACTTTCTCCGATGTGTGTTTGGTGTTTCTCGGTAGGCGCGTGTACCGTTGGAGGAATATATCGACAGTTGGGAGATGGGGTACGTTTGAAAATCGCCCCGTGGAATCGCGTACGTAATTTTTTTAGGCGGTGAAAGTGGTACGAGAATTGTGAACGAGGTGTTATTCAGAAGAAGGGGTATTAATTTCGATGAGGTTGCTAGTTTTTCGAGATATTTTGGGCGACGACGACGAACACGTGGTGGTTTTTTAATAACCGAATTTAAAGTAGAGGCGCGCGTCCGGTTTGAATTTGTCGGCCTAATCGAGGTTGACCGAGGTGGCGGCGGGTGCGGACAGAGCCATATGCGGCCGGTAAATGAGACGGACACATGCAGGAGTGTGGTGTTCATTCATGGTGGAAATTAAATAAGCATAGTAGCCGAAGAGGAAGTAACCGAAACGACAAAAGAGCCTCGGTTTATCAGCGCCCATTATTAGCGCGTTAACTCGACGTAAACGAGACGAAGAAGATGTGCGCGTTTAATAACGCTGTTTTTTTTTCTCCGTTTCTCGGCGCTGGTTCAAACGTCAGCCGCGACGTCCCGAAAGGAATACGTTAATATTTCGAATTAGGGTCACTAACTCGACGTGTACGGTACGAAGCGTGCGCCCGCGTCGTCGTCGCCGCTCGCCGACGTAATGAGCGCTTGACCGCGGGCGCACGTCGGCCCGCAGGGTTTTAAGGGCCGTACCTCGGGCTCGGGTCGTTGCATGGTATTAAGAAGACGAACGACGAATTGACCTTAACCTTTAGCACCCTCGACCTGGATGTCTCATGTGGCGTCTTGGTGGACGGCGTCGGGTAGCGGTGTTCATTAGCAGAGGTGGCGATCCGGCGGATTCGTCGTTAAACGCCGCGTCACCGGAGGAATTCCGTCGACGAAGGCTTAATTCGTGGATACGCGGAAGACGCTAACGGGGCCGTCGAGGTGATGAATGAACAGGAAAAGAAAATTCGGTTAAAAATGCGGTCCGTAGAGGCGTCGAAGATGGCGTCCTTGATGGAGATGCGTTAATGAATGCGAGACGACGAGAATGGGACATATTTCGCCTTTTGTGCGTAATCCGCGAGCGGAAAAAAAGGCATCGTCGACAGCGGCATACCGATGCTGAGGGAGTACGCCGGAGATGGCAATAAAATATACCGAAAGGTAAAGAAACCCGCGCGCAGCGCAGCGACCAAGGAAGAAAGAAGAAAAACCGTAATGAAATAAAAATAATAAATTAAAAGAAAGAAAAAAAATACCCAACGACAATGCAGAAGAGGAAAAGAGACGTATGACGTGTATTTGTGTACGTGTGTAGTGTGTACATATACAAGAGAGTAACTATACGGAACACCATACGTACACATTTTATTCGTGGTAGGTAAGACTGCCGTGAGAACGTTATAACCTGCCCAGACGCTTTGCCTCCGCTCTGTCTCTGCTTCGGCCAATAAGCCTTCCGCATCTTTGGTGTACGGTGTGTGAGTTATATACACGCGCACATACATATACAAGGTATATAGAGAGATATACGCGACGGTGTATGAAGCAACGTCGAGTACACATGCACATCTACACACACTGCGGCAGCATCGTGTCATGCCAAATATTTAACTTCACCAGACCCGCCCTTCGTGCTTGGTAAATACCTGTGTGCGTTAACGCGATGATTGTGTATGTAATGTACTTATATATAAATACAGGAAGACGAGCCGCGGATAGCCAAGAAAATAAAGAGATACGGATGCGAAAGAGGGGCCATGCGGAGAGATACGAGATCGAGGGAAATGGCTAAAATGTACAAAAAACCATCGCGTATTAAAATTCCCCCCTGAAATAGGATTTTTTCGGACATTAGCGTGTATATTTCAGCAACTACGGGGTATTTAGGTTACGATTTTTTCAACCAGTTCTGTAATTTTTTTCGTCGAGATGTGCATTTTTACGTAGCTTATACTTCGAGAAAGAGAGAGAGAGAAAGAGAAAGAAAGAGAGAATGCGTACGCGAATAAATGCGAACCGAACACCATTCGCAGAGAAGACAGGAATTATATACGAGAACCAGTTTTTTTTTTTGTATTTTCGTACATGATCGATACGTCGTTCTTTTTTTTTTTTTTGCTTTCGATGGCGAAAACGAGCGCATTGTTATACGCGTTTTAGAGGTATACGTGATACGGTGAAAAAATAGTATCTTCGATTTTCCCATCGTTTGACGAATTTTAATAATTACGTAAAAAGTGGTAGTCGAGTGAAAGCAAATTTTTTTAAGGTTTTATCGTCCGAACGTAGGGTAAATGTTGTGGAACCGGTAATGAGATGCGCGGAAGATGCAGTTATGAATGATCGAACGTCTGCCGTGGCGACCGATGGGAATTTTGCGCGTGTGATCGAAAAAAATTTGATGGGTGAAGTGTGGAGGTGTGTGGAGGTGGAAGAGAATGTGATTTAGCTTGAATTGTTGCTAGTAACGTGTAAAATGAATTAGAAATTTGTGCGTTGATTGAAGAAATGAGAAATCACTGGTATTTCCGCGTAATTTCCGTAAATTTCCCAAATTAATCCGAATTTTGGGAATTGTACCGATTTTTAGCGGGAATACTCGAATTTTCCCGACATGACCCGAAATTCGCCGAAGTTACTCGAAATTACGCAAACGAGTCGAAATTGGCGAAAAATTAGTAATTATCAAATTTTGCAGGAATTTTGTCACGAAAGTAAAAATTACTCAAATTTACTTGAAATTAGCCAAATAAATCTAATTCGCCGTGAATTTATCGAAAAAACACGATATTCGCCAAATGAACGAAATTCACGTGGAACAGAACGCATCTATCCGATGTCGACCGAATTTATACGAAATCAGACGAACAAATAAAATCAACAAAAATAATACTGAAATTGTTAAAAAAAACCGAAATTTATCAAACAAGTAGTAATTACGCGAAAAAAAACAAACCGAACCGCAGGTGACCGAGTTGAACCGAAATCAGTCGAATAAATCGAATTGACTGAAATAACAATTGAAATTCTCGAGTAAGCACGATATTTATCAAATACGTCGAAATCACGAAAATACAAATAGGATAAATTTTTGCCGTTAGGGACGAACTCAGCCGAGATAAATCGAATGAACTCGAAATTAGCCGAACAAATTAAATTGACCAGAATAATGAAGTAGTTTTAAAAAAGCAAAATTGATTCAATTAGTCGAAATTTTACGAAATAGAACGACTCTATCAATAGTTTTACAAATGAGGCGAAATCAAACGAATTTGTTCGAATTTTACCGAATGTTTCCGAAGTTACGCGTCTTAATCCGAATGGAAATTCTCTTTGAAGAAGAATTAGGAAATAATCGAACTTCTACGATATTTATCCAGTAAACCGTAATTACAGAAAATATTTAAAATTTAACCGAAATTAGTCGAGTTCATCCGAAATTCGTCGAATCGGCCGAATTTGAACGAAATTTATCGCGTTTAACCGAAATTGCCCGAAGTTCTCACTTTCCGTTGAATTTGCCCGAACTTAATGATACCGGTTCGAACGAGTTGAAATTGATCGAGTTTATTCGAATTTAACCGAAATTGAACGATTATAACCGAAAATGTCCGAATAAAAGTGGAGCTTGCGATAGCGTCATAATGATGTGAATCTTTGTTGTAAATTGATAAAATTAATGGGATTTTGGCGAATTAACGAAATCGACTGAAATTAATTGAAATTAATCGAGTTAATTACCAGTGATTGAAGTTTCAAAAAAATCCCTAGAAGTAAAATTTCATAGCAAAAATTAAAGCGGGCTGGGGAAACGAATTTTTTCATCTTATCTCCACTTACTCCCCTCCCCCTCGATCTACCGCTCGATCTAAAAATGAAAACACTGTAATCGTTGTCGAAAACACGATAACGTCGATTCGACCATCAGCGTCGAAAAGGTCCCGAGACGAGTATCGCGTTGCTCGACGCAGCATCGACGCCAAATGCTCCGCTGGCCCAGTGTACTCTCGATGAGTCAGAATCTGAATGGTGAATCGTTGTGGGAGAGTTCGATATCGCGCCCAGGGGGAGCTCGAGATATCGCGCCGCCGTCGGGGCGCGGCGCAGCGGTACATTAACAACGATGGGACACCGAGCGTGTAGTGTAACAGCTTCGCAGCCGTTGGAACTGGAATCGCGGGTATTACGCGTATTTTATGAATGACGAAGATTTTGTCTTGGATACGATTCACGTTGCGTGGAAAAGCATTCCTCGTATTCGTGGTATTTTTCCGGAAGGTTTAGTTTTGCCTTTTTTTTTTCGGAGTTTTCATCGGTGTACGAGCGGAATATAACGGGCGTTGGATGGCGCGCCGACATACACGTCTTAGTGACCAGAATGCGATAAACCGGTCTAGGGTACGAAGGCGATGAATGAGCGAAGAGCGTCGCGATGTGTCTGCGAAACAAATTACCTGTTGGGTGCGCGGAAGCGGGATGGAACGTGATAAATATTTTTCAGCGTTATTTGGCGTTGGGTTGTACACGTTGTAAATATGTTGCATTCGGTATGTTCACAGATGCCATGTCGGCTGGAAAGGACGATTGTGCAGCGATTGCGAAAAGTATCCGGGATGCATACGCGGTACATGCTCGAAACCGTGGGAATGCCTGTGCGACGAAGGCTGGGGCGGGCTGTTTTGTAATCAGGATTTGAATTATTGTACGAATCATAAGCCGTGCAGAAACGGCGGCACTTGTTTCAATACCGGACAAGGCTCGTATACGTGTAGTTGCCCGCCCGGCTATACAGGCACAGATTGCGATATAAGGCTCAGCGACTGCTCCCATAAACCATGCCTGAACGGAGCCGCTTGCAAGGTAAGAGGCATTTTTCATTGTAGAACCGTGGATTGCTGGTGCGATGGCATGGCGTGATTTTTCAAAATGGAAACGCGTCATCGGCACCAGCAGTCTACGGAATTAGGATTACGTAATGAAGCGACGTACTTACGGAGGATTTTTTTTTGTTTTTGCTTTGTTTTGTTTCAAGCAGCAAAACGGAACGAATTACGCGTGCGAATGCTCAAAAGGATGGTACGGTACGCATTGCGAAATAGCGGTGCAAACGTGCGAGGTGAAACCATGCAAACACGGCGGTACATGCCGCGATACCATACACGGCTACAAGTGCTCGTGCCCCGCCGGATACGGCGGCGCGGAATGCCAAAGCGTCGTCAATCATTGCGCCCCGAATCCATGCTCGAACGGCGGCAACTGCAGCACGCTGCACGGCAACGTCGGCTTCAGATGTACCTGCCCCAGTGGCTTCACCGGCAAGAGCTGCGAAACGAACATCGACGATTGCAAGGGCAACCCTTGCCGAAACGGCGCCACCTGCGTTGACCTGGTGAACAACTACAAATGCCATTGTGTACCCGGCTACGCCGGAGACCATTGCCAGCAAGAGGTGGACTACTGTAAGGCGAAACCATGCGCAAACGGTGGCATCTGCGAGACGCTGCTCAACGATTACCAATGCAAATGCAAATCCGGATTTAGTGGCAAAGACTGCAGCGTCGAGGTGGACGAGTGCCTCGGTAATCCGTGCCTGCACGGCGGTACGTGCTATAAACATAGCTCCGGCGTCGGCTTCCAATGCGAATGCGTGTCCGGATACGCGGGCCAGAGGTGCGAATACGACAGCGCCGCCGCCGGATACGAAGCGAGTACGTCGATGATCGGCGTCGCGGTGGCGAGCGTCGCGGAGGCGGACAAATCGGAGAATTTGACGCGAGGCCATTGGTACGTGATCGCGGTGCTGTCGGTGGCCGTTCCTACTCTAGTCTTGATCGCGGTCTTAGTCGTGAATCGCATGAAGCAGCGGAGGAAACGCGAACAGAAGAAGGCCGACGATGAGGCGCGTATGCAAAACGAGCAGAATTCCGTGCATAGTAGCGTGACGATGCGAGGCGAGACGCATATGATCAAGAATACGTGGGGTCAGTGCGTGAAAAATGTGGACGCCGAGAATGGCGATTTATGTTACCCGAAACAGGTGTACGCCGCGGTGCCGGTCGCCGATCCTAATATCGCGCCGGCGTACACGCTGCAGAGGAGTAGATCTCAGAAACAGTTGAATATCGATCCGCCCCTGCACAGGCATAGCGTCTGTAATAGAGTCTCGTGCAAAGATCTCGATAGTATTGTAAGGTCCAGTACGCCGGCGTCGCTAGATAACAGATTGTCGGTCCTATCCATTAATATATCTTCTAATTTAAGGTAAGCACGAGTACTTTGATTATTAATATCCCCCCCCCCTCGGTCTAAATATCTTCGTTCGAAGGATTTTTCAAATTTTCGCTAAAACGCGAGACGTAGAAATAGGCGAAAAAGGTAGCGGAAGGAATTTCAAATCGTCGCGTGTTTCAGCTGCGGCTGCAGTGATTACAGCAGCAGCAGCAGCGACGTGAATGAGAAACTGAATATTTATTAAAGTAGCGAAATGAAAAAGAGGAGAGACAAAAGGGGCGAAATTCCAACCGTTATCGTTAATTAACTCGACACGACGAGTTTTTTTATTTCTTATTCGAGACTTAAATAATAATTCGTACGTTTTTGTTTCGTTTTTTGTTCACAGTGATAGCTCATTAAATAAACAGCAATTGCTGGAGAAAGATAAAAGTGTTCACAACAATACGTTAAATAGTTCAATTGGCGGCGGCAGCAACAACGGAGGCGGCGGTAACGGCAGTAGTGTCTATGTGATAGACGAGCACTTCACGCAAACGTTATTCGCTACCGAAGTTTAGCAGTTCTTGTTCCTTTGATTTATATTTAATACGTTAAAAAAAGACGGAAAAAATACGAAAGTACCATTGACGGCGACGCAATGATTTTTATTTCTCGCATGCAAACTTCCAACGACGTTCATCGGTTCATAAGAAGAGACTATTTTGGTAACGAGAAGCTCGATCTATGTGGATTGTAGACGAGTATTTTTTCTTTTTTGCTTCTGTTTCGATTTATATTTACTTTTCTATGATTTTTCTGATTTTTCCTTCAATATCTCGTTTTTCTTGTGATTTCGATCGACTCTTTACCAGTGAATTATTTTATTCGTTTATTAGACGTAATTTTGAAAATTAACTCGTTGACGTGATTTTTTTTGAGTTTTTTCGCGCTGAAAAAAATAACGTGGGAAAAAGTTGTACTTTTTTGTATTGAATAATGACGTATGAATGTTTCTTTTTTTTTTTTTATATAAGAGTATATATGTATCCCTTGTTCGGAAATATGCTATGCGTACGCGTAATTAATATATTCAGTTTCTCGAACTTAATTACTAGTCACAATGATTTTTTTTTGCGAGAAACATGACATCTCAGTTAAAGTGACTTATGATATACCATAATATTAGTATATTGTTTTCTCTTTTATTTTTATTCTTTTTTTCATTTTGTTTATGTACACAAAAGCTTATTAATTAATTTTTTTGTATAGGTATGAAATATTGTTATTTATTTTTGTATTGTGATCTTTACTGAAACAAAATTCTAAGTCAAACTTAAATGACGAATGAACATGTAAACTTTACTTTGACTGATTAATTGTAATGTTAAGTTTTTCCCATTTATTTTTTTGTACGTGTATGAAGTATTTATTATTGTTAATTTATTGTAAAGAAAAATGTTGTTGCCATTGAGTTTTGTTGGACGTGATTAATTTTTAGGTAAGGATGTTTAAGTTTCGTTTATAAAAAAAAATGTTCCTGTTATTTGTAGGTTGTCCGGTGGTATTGAGTTTGGCTTCGTGTGTGAAGGGAGGGAGAGGGTTTTTTTTGGAAAAGCACCTTAGCGCTTTTGGTCGTCGAATTTAAAGTATTCACGACGTAGTCAAGCTCAGCTATACCATTTGTTGCTTCGTATTATTTTTATCGATTAATATTTTGTACTTAAACGTTTCTCTCAAATTTAGTATAATTAAGGTAAAGACTCAAATTTGTACGTGTATATGTTTTGTAAAGTATAAAGAAAATGTATATTAAGAGTATAACGAAGTTTGTAACATTTGTAGTATAATATACTGTTTATATTGTTTTGAATAATACATTTAATTATTTTACGAACGACGTTTTTATTCGAACGGAAGTTTTAATGACGCCAGGTTTATCGGATGTTAGAGGTATGTCGTATTAACATTATACGATTGTGTAAACTCGACTATGATTGGTTTTTTACTTTTTAAGTATTCATTATGTCGAAAGAAACGTCGTATCTTTGTTTTTTTTAACTGCGAAGGAGTAAATGATGGTACGAGTTTTACAGGTAATTATGTAATACGTTTATTGAACGCATTGAACGAATGTGTAAATCGGGTATTGGTAAGTATAACCTGGAAAAAAGGTAAGCGTAAGTTTAGCTTTGAAGTGATGACGAAACTGATAACAGAAGGCGATAATATTCGTCGTTCTAATGTGAAAATATTTATTTACGAGGTATTCACGATTTTATTATTCAAAATTGAAACAATCATCGATAAAACCATAAATGTGTACAATGCAAAAGGAAAATTGAGGTTCTGAAATGGAAATCATAATGGAAAATAATTTCCCGAAAGTTCCTCCAATTGTGGTATTTCGACAGATAAACACATATCTAAAAGTAGCTTCGAAGAGCAACTAAGGCAACTAAGAACAACGAGTAGCACCGTTTCAAAATGCAGTTTGTTGATGATTTTCTCCGACAAATCAACATTTGAAATGGTACAACTCGTTTGGCTCTGCGGAGCAACTTTTAGACGAGAGTTCGTCTAATCACCACGAAAAGAGGAAATTTTAGAAAACTTGCGGGGTCGTTTGGAAAAACATTTTATGTAATTTTGAGGGTTGGTAAAAACAAAAAAAATACAAAAAAAAACAATTAAAAGCTTCGATTCTATAAAAAATGAAAATAAAAGAAATCAAACGTGTAGCATAGTGCAAACGCGTTCTAAAGCTCATGACGTCATCGGCTTTAATTTTCGCTATTGTGTAAATAACCCCCAATTCTATGGCATCACCTGTTGACGCCGTTGCGTCGTTGGGTGAATCTCAAAATGGCGGAGCTTTGCAAAATCAAAATTGCTGTTAACGAAAACGAAAGTAGGGTTGTGTTAATGACGTTTAAAGCGTTTTAATCGGTTTTAATGTAATTTTCGAAGTTAAAATATCTGTCGCGGGGTGTTCGTACGTTGTCGCGTAGTTATCTAATTTACAAATATTTGTGCTAATGATCGATTCATATCGTCCAACATCCGAGGTAATTATTCCGGCGATTCACTAATCTATACGTTACGTTTTATACGCAGCTAAATGCACGATCGTAAAATAACACAATGAAGAATACACGATTCGCGTAACATTGAACTTGAAAGTCTTCGGCGATGGATGTTCCATCGTAGTAAAACAAACACGCCGCCGATGATACGTCGAGTGTTGATGTGAAATCATCAACGCGTTAACACGCTCCGAGATGACGGATAATTAATCGATCATATTTCAAATAACTAATACGTCGGTTAATTTTTCAAAACCTGTCCGAATATCGTTGGATGAATTCGTGTAGACGATAGACGCAGATTGACATGTACATTATGATATACCATGCTAGTTTATTACGATGTACACCCGGTAACAAGTATTTAACGTATTTTTCTACGTATAATTCGTACCGTGTAGTAATTAAACGTAGTTAGTATTCACGTGTTGGTAAATGTATGGATTTTACGTGTTTTAGGCAAAGGTATTGTCGCGTAGCTGCTAAGGAATGAAGGAAACGCGTCGACGGTGATTTGGAAACTTGAGTAGTAAGTGTATTTACAAAATATATGCAAAGCGGTTTAATGAATGAATACGTTGGTAAGATGAATGAAAAACTCGAAGATGAACGCGTCTTGCGTCATGATAACGAGAACCAGTATTATGATGGTAAAAATTGTGTACATTTTATTCAAGCTAATCAATTATTTTTACGGCTCTTATTCGCGTATTAATTCGAAATTACTTTTCGCTCGAACGAATGCGAAAAAACATGATACTGGTAATCGTGACCAGATATAAACGTGTTCGGAGTGTTCATAAAGCAAACAATTCGTTTGATTTTAAGTAATATTTTTAGCAGCGGACGTTGAATGAAATTCCACGGACGTCGGTGTTTTTTTCGGGGTCTACGCCAAAATGGGAGATATTTAAATGTATACTCATCGAGAGACGTTTTGTCATCGGAGGCTTTTCGCCTCGTGTCGGAAAACGTACGATTCACGATTAACGATCTTTAATCATTGTCCATTGTAGACGAGCTGTACTCAATTACGACGATGTCAAAGCTTGTCGATTAGACCGCGGTTACATATACTAATTACACGTTGGCTGTGGCACTCGATATACGCGTAGTTTCATCTGGACACATCTTGCTTCGATACCCACGCCGTAGACGGACCGTAAACAATTGGTTATTGAAAAGTTACCATCTTAGTATTATTGTGATTGAAAGTAGAATCAGTGGGCGGCCGTGGTATAGTGCAATTGTATTAAATGATTTGTTTCACCTCTCCGTTCTGTAATTTTAATGACCGGCGTTCTTTTGGTATTTAGTTCATTATTTCGGTGATTTTCCCACGAGCTTCTATAATAGAAGCTTTTTCGGCATCCGAACGCATGCGACTTGCAGTAAATGTTACTCGGTGGAAAATCGTACACGCGAACCGGTACAATTAAAAGCTTTTTCACCGAAAAAGTAGAACGTGTTACGACAGGCCTTCGTGAAACTTGTATATTTACTTCGTCATTGTTAATATTACACGTTCGTTAAAGTCGAACCCAATTAACGTAGTCATGTATAAGGTGTTTCGTAAGTGACGAATATTTCCATTTTTTTGCCTCCACCTTCGTATTTATTTTCGCTACATACGACCGATATTACGGACTCAGTAGGCTGGTAAATTAAATATTTTAAAAGGCGGATTCGGTACGTTCCGCATCGTATATTCCGCTACGCCGGAGTACGAGATTTATTCTTCTTTGTTTTATATTTTGGCTTAGTTTCGACAAGTAGTTTTTTCCTTTTAACAATACTGAAGAAATTAATTTAAATAAAATCAAAAAGGCATGCAAGTTTTCAACGTGACGTCATCTATTCATCTATTGCAATCGCGATGCCAACGTAATCAGTATCTGTATCATTTTATAAGGAAGCTAGAACGACCGTGATTTTTTTACGCTTCATTGATAAGACCTATATGTATATCAGTGTTTTTATTGCTGTTTTTTCGTCGTCGTTGTCGTCGTTGTTTGTTATACGTAAAATGATAAATAACGCTGTGCTGAAAATTATATAGTCGGTTTTACATCATTTCCATTAATTATTCGCGAAGGCGGCGTCGAGAATTTATTTTTAATCCGTTCGTAACGATGTTTTTTCGATAAGATGGTATTTTATGTGATTTTTCTCTCATTTTTACGTAGAAATCTCTGCTTTATCTATGACCATGATTTTTTATCTCAGTGAAATTTAAAATTCGACGGATCCAAAGGATAGAAAAACCGTAGCGAAGGGTTCGCTTTCAAATGCTTCAGAAAGCGGTGGTTTCGACAATTTTGTTGCATATTTTCTGAAGTTCCTATTTCGCGTTTCAATTTTCATAAAGTGTTAATCATTCTTGGATGAGTCGTCGATTTGACGAATTTTAAACATTTTTTGGGCAATATTTTCGTCGGTTAAACTTTTTGGATTTTCAAAAAAAGTTCAATCAACTTATTTTATGTGATTTGGTAAATTGTCAAAAATTTGTTGGCGCTTCCTACGATTTTTCTATCAAGGTCACAAACGAAGTATAAAGATGCGTTGTTTTTGTCAGAAGTGGTGGAGGAAGTTGGAGGGGATGCTGAGTAAAAAAATAAAAAATTGCATAATTTTGAAAAAAAATCGTCAAAATCATAACTTTTGTTTGAAATTGGAAAATCCGCCTCAAATTGATGAAGTAATACAATTAATAATAATAATTGAAATACATCATATTAAATTGAAAATTTTTCATTCGTTAATAAATTAATTTAAGTAATAATTTAATTTATTAATTTCTCACCAAATAATGAAAATTTACTGATGTGAGGAAGCTGCAAAAAGTGAAAAGTGAAGGAGAAAGAGGTTGAATTTCTGTAAAAATTATCGTACAAAAAAACATTTTATATTGTCTTTTTTTTATTCAAAATTTAAACACGTTTTAATTTTTTTTTCGTTGGAAAATGATAATTTAATTAATTAATTTTTAATTAAATAATATTAACTTTATATAATTTTCAGTTAAAATTAAAAAATACCCCTCAAAATTAATAATTTAATACAAATAAAAACAATAATTGAAATAATACTAAATTGAAAATTTTTAATTCATTAATGAATTAATTTGAATAATAATTTAATTTATTAATTTCTTACCAAATAATAAAAATTTACTGATGTGAGGAAGTTGCAAAAAGTAGAAATTAGAGAAGGAGGGGGTTGAATTTCTGTAAAAATTATCATACAAAAAAACATTTTATTGGTCTATATTTTTATTCAAAATTTAAACACGATGTGATTTTTTTTCGTTGTAAAATGATAATTTAATTAATTCATTTTTAATCAAATAATATTAAGTTCATGTAATTTTCTATTAAAATTTAAAAGAATGAAAAAAAGTTTGGGTTTTTAGATTTTTTTTAGGAATCACATCTTTGTCATGTGACGATTCTTATTTATAACAAAAAAATAATTAGGGAGTTGTTATGTGACAAATTTCAATTAACCTTATTTAAAAAAAAATTAAAAATTTGATATTAGCCTCCGGAAAAAAATCATAACACGTTTAAATTTCGAATAAAAAAATGTTTTTCTGGTGCAACTGATTTTTTTGCAGACCCCCCTCTCCCCTTTCACTTTTTGCCGTTATTTTGCATCGGTGAATTTTCGTCGCTATTGTTTTCCTCAAGTTTATGGTTTGAAGAAGAATTCGATTTACTGTTCAAGTGGAGAGGGGGGAAGGGTAATTGGCGATTTTTCTCACTAATTGATTTTTTACACGGTAATTTTGACTGATGGTCGACGGTATCCTTAGCTTTATTTTCTACTTCTTTTCCCTCTCCGCCAACATTTGGATCCCCCACCGAAAAGCGGATGAAAATGCGACTCATCATATTTCACCGGCTTTCGACAAATCTTGGACTTAATTCAGCGCCGATGTACGCGTTGAAATTCGATTTCCAACCCGCGGCCGCTTTCGGCCCGAAGACATCGACGCCGAAGATGGTTTCATCGCAGGTGGCGCATGTTCGGTCCACGCGATCGCGCCTCGCCGCCACACTCCGGACTGCGATACGCCTCGGGCCGTGCGTCAGATATACGAATATTATAACTCGCTAATAGATTATTATTAATGGACGGAGGTGGGCGCACGGGCAGGCGTACGATACGCACCGGGCGTCACGTAAATTCACGACGGAGACTTCGGCCTCGGACGCACCGCTTGGAATACGCGGATTCGGCGTTTCAGATCAACGGGGTTCGGTGGAGTTCGCGGATTTCGCTGGTTCGAAGATCGACACGAGTTGTCATCGTTTGATTGGTCGGTTACGGGACGAGAGAATTAATGGATGAATTACGCGGCCGGAATGGAGTAAGCGAATTGCGATAAATCGATTAAGACATACGTCATCGATGAGGTTGTTAATTATTGCTAAGCATGTGTAAGCGTATCGTGGTACAGGCGAAGGATACTACGACGGCTGAGTTGGCGGACGAAGACGACGCCGAACGAGTCAGCTTGCGTCGTAAATCAATCGACGTTCGTCATTTCGCAACCGTCGAGGCAATTATATCGCTCGATCGATCATAGATCACCTTTGTGGCTCCGGCGCCGGATTACTAATGCCTGCCGTCCTTCGGTACGAAATCCTGCGCTGTGTGGCGGTCTACGCCGATGTTTCGGGATCACTACGTGGTTCAAGCTTGGTAATTTGATTTATAGCGCGGTGCGTTTTCCTGCGAGTTGGTTTACTCAAGGAACGTGATCAGCATCGGTGAAGTTTTACGTTATCTCGGAAGATACGCGGACCCGTAGCGCGCGGTGTTATCAAATAACGATACTCCCACGTGGTGCAGTGCGGACTCGAGGCTGTTAGCGGCCGCGGCCGGCCCCACGGTGCAGGAATTTCATATACGCCTATCGGCGGTCGGAGGCGAGGGCCGAGTAATAGAATAATTTCGAAACGTCGAGAAAAATACCGAAGTAGTTATCGGTTAGTCATCTCGGGATTCGGCCATTTCGGGGGCAACGCTTCCGAGGGGTTTTGTAATTAAAAAAGAACTTAGTTTAGATTTCCGTTTCTGTGGTACGTGCATAGAGAGTCGACGTACACGTACAGACCTATTAATTATACGTGGCCTCGGATGATTTAGGATGCGGAGAGAACTCGTAACGATTTTACACGTGTAATTATACTATGTAATCGATCAATTAGCGAGTTGCTTTTTTTGTGTCTGACAAATTAATCTGGTTTAGGGAGGCGGTAAACGGTGCTGGGGTGAACGTGTCGTCGTGATTGGCGTACTCGTCGATGGTTTGTTTAGATGAGGTGATTAAACGATGCGACGTGATTGATCGGCGTGGTGGGGGTTCGTGAGTGATGCGCTGGACTGGGTTTGGCTATTCGAAGGATTGTCATCTGCACAGATTGCGTTTAAATAAAGGAAGGTAATTTGTGATTGAAATTTTCCAACGTGAAAAGATTTAATGGCGAAAAAATAATGAAAATTGCCAAAGATCCTCTTCCCCTCCTCCTGTCTCTTAATTTATCCACGTTTTTTCTCGCATAAAATACTTATTTCTTCGGGGTAGAAATACTCGTTAACGCTCCTCGAGGAGTTTTTACCTTCCCCCTCCCCCTTACCTCCCCTCATACGACCTTTATCACATTTCCATCGACATTTATGCATTTCCAGAATAATCAAGTGTAAAATGATTACCTAGAGCTAAGGAAAATATTTTATAACATTTTTTTGTAGCGTATTAAATATGGAATATTCAACATAGTTTTACGTTTTATAAAATTTCGAGTCGATTGAGCCCAAAATGTTGGAAAATAATTAGCATATTTTAAGTGTAAATGCGTATTTTATCATATTTTGAGTCTTACCTGTGGATTAACGCAATGTACTGCCTCCAAGGACAGAGGCTATTTTGAAGGAATATTTTGGAATATTTTAACAAAATTCGACAATTTTCACTGTTTTCAGAGAATATTTTGAGAAAAATCCACAAAACAGGTAAAATCTCAGCACTTATAAAAAATAAATAAAAAAAAATAGAAAATCAACTCCGGTATTAATATTGAATCGTGCATTCGTGTCATAAAAATAATTTTGATTACCATTGATTTTTCAATTTTCAAGTCATTTTTTCAGTTTTTTTTTATATTTAAATTTACAAACGAATTGTTATCGTGTTATTTATTCACCTGAAATATTAAGTAATGTGAAGCAAATGAAAGAGAGAATAAAATTCTTTGTAAAATGATGCCCACATCGTTGGGAAATATTTTTATAAATTTTGAGTTTTTTATAAAATAAATATCTCAGCTCTAAATTAATTACGTAAGAAGACATACCGATTAACCGGCGAAGAATCAGTGTTGCCGATTCGCGAGAATTTTCACGAGATTGTACGAATCTTCAATCCTGTGCCAGAATTCTTGAGAAAACAAGAAAATCTCATGATTTTTTCATATTTAGCAACTATAAAGGAAATATCTCTTTTAGATTTTTTCGTATTTTTGAGAGAAATCGTGAAAATTTAATCAAATTTACAAAAATTATCAAAATGAAACCTAAAATTATGAAAAAATTCAGTTTTCTATTCTATGCTGATATTTTGTTACGACGAAGGAAAAACTCAAATTAATCGAATTAAAGTAACAGTGGTGACTTTTCTTGTTGATTACTCGTTAATGTTAATTTCAATTATTTTTTGTGCGTGAAATATTGTCCCAATCTTATTCCAAACAGTAAATTCCGAGAGCCTGTTTTATGTCCCGACGAAATTTCAGAGGACAACGAATATAAATGTCTTGAGGTGTTCGGATTCCTGAGAGTTGCCGAAATTCATAATCTGATTTAATTGATCCTGTTTTTTTGGTATTTTCTCTTGTATTTTGATTTTAATTTGTTAATTGTTATTTTGTTTTTTCCTGGAAGCTAAAGACCCACGACGCCGGGCGTCGTTTAAATAAAAGATTTTTTTTTTAATCTCCCAATTGGTCCTTGTAATTTTCTCAAGTAAGAATTTGCTCGTTTCTAAAATAATTTATCATAGTAAAAATGCCGGTTTTAGATTTCTTTATTTTTTTTTCACCAAGTGAATTTTTCGTTAAAGAAAAAAAAACACCAATCTTTTTATTTTTGTTCAAATATTTTTTTAAGCTAGAAATTATGTCAGTTGCATATTTGTAGTGGTCAAAATTATGCAGAAAGTGATTTTTCCAATTTATTCGAAATTTTCAATTTTCCGCTCGAAGGTTTTCAATATAGAATTTGGTAGAAAATTTTCTTGATTTCTAAGTAGAGATCAAGTTGCGAAAATTTTTTGGGAACGAGTTCGTCTCCTCGCATCTGAAATTTACTTTGGAAATCGATATAAAAGAAATTCTACTCGTAGTTTTGAGCATTTCCTCTAATTTCAAAATGGAACTTCGAATGTCGTCGTATTTTTTTCTCTAATGAACTGGCGCTCTTTCTCGTAAGCTGAAAATTTCCAAATTCCCATGGTCGGATTTGTCTCGAGTCCCAAAGGGTGCAAAAATCTCACTAAGAATTTTCAGGGGAAAATCCAAAAAAAAAAGTCTTATTGGCAACACCGGGCGAAGATAAACGTGAAAAAGCAGACCATCTCGTAAGGTTGAAATGAGTTCTAAAAATCATTACAAAATACAGACACGATGTCAAATGATTTACCTCGTCTGTGAAAAAAATCCACCCCTATAGTTTCCTCTTTGCTTTAAAAGCCACATCGTTCATGAATAGTCGAACTTCCACGGAGTCATCAAGTATATAACGCAAACATTCCCACGCAACTTCGCGGAAAGACTCATTTAAACGATTTAATATATTGGACGCCGTCCAAAACTCTTTTTCAACTCGGGTTACCATTTTTTTTTCCTTGTTACACTCCATCTATCCTATATACGCTGGAACAGGTCAATTTCCCATATAACCTAAAGCATCTTTGTATGACTAGCTACCATAACGCCATTAACACTTCGACGGGCAATTAACGCTTGGTTTCTTACGGCCGTTACACGCGAGCAATAAATCCGCTAATTAGCGTATTTGGTCGATAGATCGGCCTAATCTGCGTGTATCTATCGTATCGATGCGGACGTGAAAAAGAAACACTTTTGCGGTATCATTTTGGCAGCTGTGAAATAGGTATTTTTACCTTCGTCTTTTCGAAGTCCGAACGTGTGATAATGAAGGAAAAATGAAAAATGTCCTTTTTTCGTACGATAATTATTTTTGAAATTGAATTCGAAATTCAGAGAAATACGAAGAAAAATTGAAGCCAAAGGGCACTTGACTTTCTGTTTGGGGAATTTTTTAAGAATTTCTGGTCCTCTCCCATTTCGTGCCCTTTACTCATTCACCCGTTTTTTCGTCGCGTTCTGCGGACACCCCGATGACGAAAAGGATTCGGTGACGAATTATTTCGTAATACGGATGAAATTTACGTGATTCGAATTAGCCATCGTCGTCAATAGGACGATGGAACATATCGCTTCAATTACTTAAAATGGTCACCGTACTTATTACCTACTTTCGGTACATACGTGTACGCTTTTGCAAGTTTACCAAAGAGCGTACCACGATGCACACGCATGTAGATCGTATCGAACATACTTTATATAGTTTATTAGTTTATGTATCTTATAAACGTTAACATATCTACGTGTATGCGCTCGCAGATGACTGATCGTATCTTTCGATAATCTCGTAAACGGTCGCGGTCGCAACCTCCTCGCATCGGTCCATATAAACGATTAACCTCGTCGCCCCGGCCAACAAACACGCATTACGGTTCACTTCGTCAAACATCCCTTGTTTATTTCACGTTAATACGTATTTTTTTACGTCCTAATCCGGCCAGCCGCCCTCGCCGCTACGTACCTTATTTTCGCTGAGTTGGCATTACGTATAGGCGATTTTCCTCGCTAATCGTATCATCAAAACGCGTCGGCGATTTTCTATCGCCTTCTGCCCCATTCGGGCTCTCATCCCTTCGCATACGTAACGTTGGCCTACACATAGAGCTTCGCGAACGTTTACACACGTCGGTTTAATTCCCATAATGAGTAATAACCATGTTTATCGTTGCGGAATAGCGAAAAAAAAATATGAAAAAATAACTCCACGAAAGATGAAGATAAAAAGTTATACGAACGTGATATGCCTTTATATGACGGCGACGACAAATTATCCGTTTGTGCATTTCGCTCTATATCTTCGATATAATGACTCGATTATTACGCCAACTCTTTCGCGTCGCAGGTTTCCCTCTTCGTCGTGTTCTCTCGATGTTTCGTTTGTTGTACCTTTTTCGTCGAGTTTTTTCACTTGGAGCGTTTTTTTTCATCGTTTTGGCAGTATCGATTTGGCTATTTTTGATGGATTAGATCTTGACATTTTTAGGATTTGGTAAATTTTGTCAGTTTGGGTGGTTTTGTCGTTTTTTTGACAAGTCTTGTCGTCTTGGTGTATTTACTGATTTGGATGAATTTTTTATTATTTTGGAAATTTTTTGGTATTTTTTTTTTATTTGACAAGTTTTGTGAACTTGGCTGGTTTCGTTATTTTTTTAACAAATCTTGTTGTCTAGACTTTTTTACTGATTTGGATAATTTTTCAATATTTTGGAAATTTTTTGGTATTTTTTTTATTTATTTGGCAGATTGTATGAACTTGGCTGGTTTTGACATTTTTTTAACAAATCTTGTTGTCTAGACTTTTTTACTAGTTTGGATAATTTTTTATTTTTTTATTTATTTGGCTGGTTTTGTCATTTTTTTTTTAAATCTTGTCTAGATTTTTTTACGGATTTGGATAATTTTTTACCATTTTCGAAATTTTTTGGTATCTTTTTTATTTATTTGGCAGATTGTGTGAACTTGGCCGGTTTTGACATTTTTTTGACAAATTGTTATCTAGACATTATTACATATTTGGCTAATTTTTTTATGACTCGTTTTGGCAGTATCAATTTGGCTGCTTTTTGTCATTTCTTTGATGGATTTGATCTTGACATTTTTACGATTTGGTAAATTTTGTCAGTTTGGGTAGTTTTGTCGTGATTTTGACAAGTCTTTTACTGATTTGGATGAATTTTTTATTATTTTGGAAATTTTTTGGTATTTTTTTTTTATTTGACAAGTTTTGTGAACTTGGCTGGTTTCGTTATTTTTTCAACAAATCTTGTTGTCTAGACTTTTTTACTGATTTGGATAATTTTTTACCATTTTGGAAATTTTTTGGTATTTTTTTTTTATTTGACAAGTTTTGTGAACTTGGCTGGTTTCGTTATTTTTTCAACAAATCTTGTTGTCTAGACTTTTTTACTGATTTGGATAATTTTTTACCATTTTGGAAATTTTTTGGTATTTTTTTTATTCACTTGGCAGATTGTGTGAACTTGGCTGGTTTCGTTATTTTTTCAACAAATCTTGTTGTCTAGACTTTTTTACTGATTTGGATAATTTTTTACCATTTTGGAAATTTTTTGATATTTTTTTTATTCACTTGGCAGATTGTGTGAACTTGGCTGGTTTTGACATTTTTGTAACAAATCTTGTTGTCTA
This sequence comes from Maconellicoccus hirsutus, assembly GCA_003261595.1. Taxonomy (NCBI): domain Eukaryota; kingdom Metazoa; phylum Arthropoda; class Insecta; order Hemiptera; family Pseudococcidae; genus Maconellicoccus; species Maconellicoccus hirsutus. The sequence goes on along the minus strand of QBDW01000430.1, from coordinate 57,650 downwards.
GACTTTTTTACTAGTTTGGATAATTTTTTCATGACTTTGGTAATTTTTCATTATTTTTTTATTAATTTGGCAAATTTTGTGAATTTGGCTGGTTTTGTCAGTTTTTTGATAAATCTTGTTATCTTGATTGATTTTTTTTATTATTTTCTTATCATTTTATAATTTTTGTCAACTTTGCTGGTCTTTTGTTATTTTATTGCCAGATCTTTGTATTTTAGCATTTTTTTCGTTCTTCTGTCAAATTGGCTATTTTTCATCACTTTGATCATTTTTTATGATTTTTTCAACAATTTGACAAATTTTTTCAACCTTTAGTTAGTTTTTTATCATTTCGTCGCTGGTTTGGATCATTTTTATAGCATTTCCCACCTGCGACCCTTCGCTGAAAAGTTATTGAGCTTGAAAGTGAAATGAATTTCACCATCGTTTTTTTCTCGAAAAATTCTATGTATTTTAATTATTAAATTTTTAAAAATCGAGGAGCCAAGTTTTTGTCATTTTTTGTTCTTCATAAGAGACTCAAAATGTTTCTCAAATGGATATTTTTGTATTTTTTTTGCGATTTTTTTTCTTGTTAATTTACTTTTATCATTTTTTTATTGATTAGTTTTGTTCCCTTTGACAGATTTTAACTGGTTTTAGTTAATTTTCCAAGTTTTTATTTATTTGTATGCTTTGGAAGTATTACGCACTACGCACCCATTTCAGGTAACTTTCTCCTTGTGTTTCTTTATTTCTTTTACTTTTTTTTTTGGAAAATCTTCAGACAATTGCGTTGATAAAAAGGCCTTTATTTCCTTTCATGTGGTCTTCCCTTTTACAGCTTGTACTCGCGATAAACCCTCGAATTAATGATCCCGATGCTCGCGTTTTGTTTAAAATTTCGTGGTTTCATTATGTGGGAAAAAAAATAAAAAATAAAACACGGTTATCACAGTACGTCAACCCGTGCTCGTCATTTGTGTATAGGTTTCTCCACATACGAAGGAAAAAAAACTCGAAAAACCAACCAAACTTGCGGTATTAATGCGTTGACAGGTGTTCGGAAGCGATGATGATGTTCGGTGTGCAGATCATCGCGTATACGAGGCGCATAGGTAGGATAAAACAAAAAAAAAAGCAACGACGAGCGAACGAGGTATCGAAATACAATCATATTAATAATGGAAATTGGCGTCGATAAATACATACATTATGCGCTTTGTGGTGTAGAGAAAGGGTTGGCGCTTCGCGCGACTCGTGTGTATTCAAATTAGTAAACGGTTTTTATTTCTCGATGCTGCCGTTCGATGGCTGCGACCGATGTGTGTGTGTGTATTCGTACAATGAAACAATAGGACGCCCGCTATTGTTTTGTCTTTGCTACTTAACGTGTGTTTAGAAGAGGAATAGAGAAAAAATGGTGAAAAAAATAATAAAGAAGAAATAACTGCCGAAGTTATTTTTTTCGTTTATTGTTTGTATATTAAATACAAATTATTCACAGCACGTTCTCCGTTTTACAGTACACACGATTTTAATTATCGGTTCGTAAAGTTAACTTCTTCATGTCTATGTAGATAGAAACATCTTTCTGCATTGCTATTCATGTCTCGAATGGTTGGACTTTTTTTTCAAGTGGATTTTTTCTCTTTATTGCTGTATTTTTTACGTATTTTTTTCTTTACCATTTGTCGTTCGGTGTACTCGAGCAGTTTGTCTAATGCGACACGTTTTTTTTCTTATTTACGTAAAATTTACCACGAGCTTGGGCGAGTGATTTGTAAGCTGTCTTAATTTTTAAGGTTGATTTTTTGTCATTTATTGGATTAACTTGGTGCTATGTTGAAGGTACGCGTATGTCCAAGTTAGCCCAAGGATACCTGGACACCTCGTTGATTTTAAGAAACCTCCCTTTGAGAGTTTTCACCTTGGAGGTGGTAGCATTTGCTTACGTTGGTGGTGACCAACATTAACGCATAGAGATGTTCCGAAAATTGGGCTCGATATGTGTACGCGCTCCTCCAGAAACAGAATAATTGGCAATACTGGTTATTTTCTAGTTGACGAAGTTATTTCTACGAATCGCAAAGTCTCTACGGAATGAATCGTTCGCGAACGACTCGATCAATTTGAACAAGAAGTATTTGTGAAATATTTCAAATGTAATTTAAGAATCGTTCGTAAATTCAGTGAACGATCTAATGAATCGTGAGAAAACGACAGAATTACTTTCATAAGAACGAATCGTTTGAAAATAGGTTTACCTGTTGACTGAAGAAATTTGTCAATTTAATGTCATCAGGCTGGTTTTATTTTTTGCAATTTCTCAAAACATGTGTTTGAATCGTTCGCGAACGACTAGACCACTTCATCGAATGAGTCATTTGCGAACGATTTTGTCGATTTGTGGAATATTTTAGGTGCGATGTGGTGATTTTTCGTGAATTTGAGGAACGAGCAGAAATCAACGTCGTTCGCGACCGATTGAATCTTTCTTATTTGAGCAGATTCGCCGGTCGTGATTCTTCTAATTCGTAGGATTGTGCTTTTTTTTGCAATTTCAAAGAATACGCGTTGAATCGTTCGCGAACGACTAAATCATTTCTGCGAACAAATCATTCGCGAACGATTTTTTTTTCCGAGTAGTATAATACCTTTGGTACAATATAGTGATTTTTCGTGATTTGTGTAAACGAGTGCACAACCGAGTCGTTCGCGAACGATTGAATTGTTTTTATCCGAACGATTCTTAGAATACTGGGCATGCAGTTTTTTTTGGTTGCAATTTATCAAAAACGTGATTGAATCGTTCACAAACGACTGAATCATTTCTTCGAACGAATCATTCGCGAACGACCGCATTGATTTTAGCGCTAAAGTAGTGAAACATTACCCCATGATCCTCGAATTGTTCGTTGAAGTGAACCGAGTTCTCGAAACATTCGCGAACGAACGATTCTTTTTTTCGAAAAAAATTGAAAATTCTGATTTACACGATATAAGAGGAGGGATTACGTTGTAATTTATGATGTTAAATGAATGTTCAAATCGATTCTTGATATGATTCTCGTTCGCGAACAGCTCCGTTTAGGCTTTTTGGAAAAATAAGGGTGTAATTCGTTCATAAAAAATCGTTTGTTTATATGAATAATGAAATGGATATCGAACGATTCTACCGAATTCGCGAATAAATTAATTTTTACGCCCCCACTTCCTCCTCAATCTCCTTCCAAGTTTCTTTTTTTTTGAACACTGTACGTGATTATCTCGTTATTGGAAACGATAACCACGTATTTAAGAAAAAATATATTTACATAAATGAATAAAAATACATAAATACTAAATAATTGCATAATAAAATTAAGCTTTTCAGTTTTCATGTATTCGAGAAAAAAAATTTTATTATTCGTGAACATCGCCTCAAATGCCTCTCCCTTTCCCTCCTCCACTTTTTTGTATCTTTTTTACTCCATCTTATGGCCTGATATTTTCAAATAAATACGAGTGTTCATCTTGGTGACGGTGACCGCAATTCTGAAAAATGTGATGAATCGAAAATGACCGATTTTACTCCAGTCGTCCTCTCTCCAACGATGCTACCCGTTCGTACACATATGTTCACTATCTTTTAAATTTTCTGACATTTGTTTTATCGTAGCTCGCTAATAAACAATTCGAACCTTTTTGCTAATCCAATTGCTGGTCATCGTAATAAACCGATGTTTCCGTAGCGTCCCTTCCGCTCTTTTGCCTTTTTACCTTTTGAATCGAAAACATGTCGATAAGTAGCGTACCTCCGATGATAAATTCGTCAACGAGGTGTCACGAAATGGTCACCTTTTTTTTTATCAGCCCGTCATCGCGCCCTTATCTCTTTCTCAACTGCATTGGGAATACCCCGATGTAAATATTCGTATCGATTCGCGACAAAATTCACTAGGCAGACGACGGAACTATCTGAATTATCGTTGGAACACCGAAATGAAATGAAATGAAACAAAAAAAAAAAAAAAACACATTACGCCGGAAGTCGTCGATACGATATAAAACGCCATCCGTTTATCCGGAAAGATAACACGATCGAAAAAATTTTGATAAATTAAAAAAGTACGTCCAAACTGACACCAACGTCCGCACGATTACGGTTTCGGAACTTGCGCGCCGGTAAAACAATAAGGTCAAATATGAATATACGGGTCATCGGAGCGAGCTAGCACGCGGATGAGGCGAGATAAAGCGAAAATTTTCATTCAACGCGATAAAAAATATCGTATCGTAAAAGTGAGAAAAAAAAACACGAATACCTATGATGGACGTTGATAGTGTACGAAAAAAAAAAAGCAGCGAAGGAATTCCACAGTCGAGATGAAAACGCACGTGTAAATTAATAAGTCGGCGAGGGGCGGTGGATCGTAGATATTCGTTGATGATTTTCTCGTATATATTCGTGAGTTTTACAATTGCCTGAGTATATGTGACTTATATGCGTGTACTCATCGTATGTAGTAAATTTTATAACAACGTTCTCGTATATGTGTTTTCGTGCTCCTCTCCCCCTTCCTGGCGTTCTTGGCGATATTTAAAGAAACAGCAACTGGTTTATGGTACATTGTTTAACGTGGCGTATAATTTCGCCTTTTCTGCCTCCCTTCTTGCAGTGTTTTTATGTACGCGTCCAGCTTAATAAAAGGGGGCGAGACGAAGGGAGAAATTCGAAGTGCTAATGATGTTATCATCGCGACCATACCGTATACCAGCGGCTGGCTGCGAAACCTGCACCCGTTTTCGGCGCGCCCCCTCTCCCCTCCCGGCGTCGTCTTATCTTCGGCGTGGATTTTTTATGCGAGAATGTACGTCTACATTATAAGCTAGGCTGTATATATAAACAATACATATAATATACAATCTATATGCGTTTACGTACCGGTAATAAAATCATATAAAAATCTCATCGCGCTTACACGCTACCTGCACCTTGCCCCTCGTCCTGCGGCGCTGATTCATTCTGGTTTTTTCGTTAGCGATGTTCGCGAGTCGTGCATATCGTAAAGGTCTTTTTTAAATTTTTTTCTTTAATTTGTGCTATGATGTTAATGAACTTTTTACATTGCCTGGTACACGCGTAGAACGATTTTCGGGATATTTTGATCCAGATTTAAGCGCCGATTCGGAGGTGCGCGGTTGCACGTCGTGTTGCAATAAAATTCGACATCGGAGGAATTATTTAAAAGGACGTCGACCCGTTTGCCAATTTATCGGAGGGAAAATTCACGATATGTATTGGTAATATATGCTGCGACGACGGCGGAGAATATGGTTTCGCCAACGTTAGATTCGCCCCGGCTATACGCGTTGCCCTCTCGTAGTCTCTCCGTCCTTTTCTCGGTCGTATATTACGAGGTTTAGTCGTAGAAAGCAGAGGATTTATGGTTATTACGTTATTACAAGCTTGTCAAATAAATTGTAGTGCTTTTTCGTTATGTCAATCGGTCGTTTGTAATTAAGAGTTGGTTTTTTACATATCGCACGTATATTATTTGCGGTCGTCTTCGGGTTGCGGTGGTTAATCACCGGAGTAGAATTAGTAGGAGGTGGAGAAAGGAGCGAAGTGTGAAGTAGCGAAGGCGGATTGGCGGATGAGGTTTTGGAAAGGGGGCTGCTTACAGCTTTTAAGGCTGGTACCGAATTTCAACCCTGGTGAGTTATTTTTAATTTATGGATCTTCGAAGTGTACGCGAAGTGGAGGAGGAAAGAGGTGTTATCAAGTTGAGCTGCCAAATTTTTCAAATTAACCGTCCAAATTACGATTACGACGACATGACGTGTAATTATCTAAAATTATCGGTTAATAAATATTTTCCAACGATGTCCTTTAGATGGCGTGAGTAAAGTATTGAACGAGCTCTCAGCTAATCGCTAATTGCAACTGGGGTTTTGTTTTTCGCTTGGTATTTTTCGATTTGCAGAAAGTTAACAAATCTGAGTGAATTTTTTCGATAAATTATGAGAAAAAAGCGATATTTAAAAAAAAAAGTTGAAAATTCATTATGCAGCTAAATGATATGTGAAATTTACAAAAGGGAAATTGAAACAGATATGCATTATGCAAATTTTTTGAACGATTGATTCATCGAATTAGGTATTTTTCAGACTATAAACATCTTTTGAAACGAAGGCCATCGGAAGTTCAAGTTCATCGCGAATTTCAATTCGACTTTGATTTCACGCTGATGCTGATTTCTGCATCAACCATGCTGCGGATACCTAACGTAAGATTCCGCTGAAGACGCTAGGTCGGGTCTTGAAACAGTGTGCGAATCGCGGCTGAAGCACGACGCCGTCGTCGTCCATTGATCGACTACCGAATTGGACGAGGCGTCCGGATCGGCTGGCCGCGTACCTGTGCCAACGAGTACCCGTTTATAATATTGTCACACACAATGTACGAGCATATTTCACGGCGACGACACGCACCTCTTCGGTATGTTCACACGCAAATTGAACGTTCGCGCGGCGTAGAAATGTGTCGACGGTGGCCGAGCTGCGGAGCGACAAAGAGGCGATTGTCGAGAATGGGAAAGAGAAAAACAAAGATAACCTCGTCCATGGCAACGTGTCAAATTATAAATTGACCAATTAATACGCCAATTTACCCACTTACCGGATCTCATTATGGTGCTAACGTTTTTCGACGCCGTCGCCGCGATGATTTTACGCGGAGAGACGTGGCTAATTCGGGTGGATTTTCAAACGTGCGATTTCAGAAGTATTTCGGAGGAATTTTAAAAGCGACGTTGGATCGAACGCGTCGATGGTTCGGATTTTTGTGTAAGTTGCGCACCCAAATGGAGGAGTTTTAAAAATGGAATTACTCGCGTAGATCAAACGTCGAAGACGGAATTCGATTCTTGTTTCGAACCCATTTTGGAGGAATTTTAAATGCCAAATTTACTCGCTGTACAGATCAAACGTCAAAGATGGAATTTCGATTCGTGTGTAAGTTGCGCACCCAAATGGAGGAGTTTTAAAAATGGAATTACTCGCGTAGATCAAACGTCGAAGACGGAATTCGATTCTCGTGTAAGTTTCGAACCCATTTTGGAGGAATTTTAAATGCCAAATTTACTCGCTGTACAGATCAAACGTCCATGATGGAATTTCGATTCTTGTGTAAGTTGCGCACCCAAACGAAGAATTTTAAAAGCGATATTTTTCAATACATGGGGAACGTGTCGAAGGTGGAATTTCGATTTTTGTGTAAGTTGCGCGCCCGATTTATTTTTAAATTACATTTTGCCTGGAATCTCGCAGTGTTTCGTAATCGGGTTAAGGTTTGTAGAATGTTACGTGAGAAACGTGTCAATTGGAGTTAATTTTGAAATTCTAGCTGCGATGTTGGCGCCGATGTCTTGTGCGAGGATTTTTCCGATTGTTGGAATTTTTCACTTGAACGATATTTCGAATCTGTTCGGACGACGATTTGTACACCGAAGGGAATTTTTCCCATTAACGGGCACCTCTATCGGGGGGTATTTTCAGCTTTGACAATCTGCGGCGAAAAACGTTATCTCGTGTTGAAAATCATCTGCGAGGAGACGAGAAACGAGAAGACGCGGAATAAGAAGAAAAAAATCTACTTAAAACGTACGAGATTCGTGACACAGACACGGAAATCTCGTATACAGAAACGAACCTCTTATGGAAATGAAGTTAATTGAAAAAAAAAAACTGCCGCAATGTAGAGCAAAAGAATGATCGGAAGAGAGAACTTTTCAGTTGGAATATGAAGGGATATTCGTAAACGAATACGAGTACCATTCCTAGAATAAGTGTAACCTAAATGTCACGAAAATTTCATTCACGAACATAATTACGCGTATATCACGAATACGTTATATCTACCGCTTCTCCTCCCGATGCTCGTTCGGTTGTCATCATTTCAAGTACCGCGTTCCCCTCTTATCCATGTTCGGCTTATTACCGAGATTTATATTTAATCAGTACGAAGTATCGTCCGGTGTTGTGGTATTTATTGCGTGGCTTTCGAGCTATTTCGTAGTATCTTCGATATTAGAATTTACGATTGATTAGGTCGTTGGAATCTATCGAGGGTTTGTAATTTTTGCAAGTGTTGAAATTGGCGGATTTTTCGGCGTTTTCGAAAGCTATAATTTTTTCTACGTTTTCAACGAAATTACACGGTCGTCGAAGAAAAGATGGTCCCTAACTTTTGAAAAATTATCGTGAAGCCTTAGAGTTACCGAGATGAGCGAGTGCGGAGACATTTTTTGGAAATTGTTCATGAAAAAAAGTCGAAAAACCACTTTGGGGATTTTTTCCTCGAAAATCTAAAAATGGACGGATTTGGTCAAAAAGTAATCAGGCTAGTATATTTTAATGCGGGGAATTTAAAAATGGTGGAGTTGGTCACCCAACCCCCCTCCCCTTCCGCACAGCACTTTTTTTAGTTAAATTTTCTACGAGATCCCGTAAAAAGCGAAATCGCACGCGTCCGTGGTGGGAACCAGTATGTTTTGATGCGGGGAATCCGAAATTGGCAAAGTTGGTCACCCATCCCCCTACTCTGCCGGGGGTTTCTCAATAATTTTTCGAAGTCAAGGGGCCATTTTTAGTGGATCATCCTGTATATCAGGTTGGTAGTGGATTTTTGAAGGCTTTTAGACATAACATTCACTTGGGAGTCATGAAATTGCGGTAAAAAAAATTGAAAAATAAACAGAAAATAGATACAAAAATCTCTCAAAATTGCAAAAAAAGTTTCAGATTTACCTTCCTAAAAAAAAAGAGGTGGCAGCGAAAAACATCGGAAACTCGCGAACATGCGCCCGTCAAGTTGTTACCGGCCGCCGCGTACTAGCGGAAGATTTACGGTTACGCGCCACAACCGATTTTCTTGGTACGGAGGTGGCGCGTCGTGTAAGAGTAAATCCTCCGCTAGTACGCGGCGGCAGGTATCAACTTGACGGGCATATGTTCGCGACTTTTTAATAATTTTTTATTCGAAAAATATCGATTTTTTTTGCACATTGTATATGAAGTTTTTTCTTCTTGTTTATCTGTTGAACACGTTAAAAAATATTTTTACGAAAAATAAAATTTATTCGTTGATTTATGCCCGAAAATGGCGCCTTGAAGTGGATTTTAAAGGGGTTTTCGTATGTACCCACGCTTCAAATATTTTCATTTTCGGCTTATTGCATATCACATCGATATACGACTTTTTTTATTGATGTGATACCTCTTTCTTGAGGAGGGGTGAGTAAGTTGAAAATTTGCGTAAAAAATGAGGAATCTCATCGGTGTACTACTTTCTTGCGTGTTTTTTCCCAATTCCTGTAATACTCGTGTTATCATTCTGCACCTACCAAGCTCCAAATTCTTCGACGATGAACGCCGCGGAAGATGTTTTTTCAACCTAATTTCCACTCCGGCGTATTTGCAAAAATCCACCCTCGTCGTAGCCTCGGCTCCGGCATAACGTCGCGATTGTACGCGTTCAAGGCGAGATTTATAGCTTGCGAGCATGTTAAAAGATGAAAGAATTCCAGCCGAGACACGATGATGGTGTTTTAAAATAAAAGACGAAATTATTTCCGGTATTAGAGCATCGGCGTCGTTTACATATCCATAGACGCGGCGACGCGGCGAATATCGACGACGAATCCTATATCGTAGCGTTTCCTTGAAAAACGCATTCTGGAATAATGCCATTGTTTTTTAAATGCCGTCTATAACATCGTCTGAACTGTATTACATACCGTTCGTATGTACCCGAAGCATATGCCGGTGGCCTGGTCGGGGCGAAGAGCGTGCAATTGTTTCCCCGAATAATCGAACGTGGTTTTACATATTTTATAACCGACGCAATCGATTATGTCGGGGAAATTTTACAATTTGGAATTTTTTCGGAGTTGGTGAACGTGAAAGGGCCGAGGATTTCGGGCGTCGTTTGTGTAATGGAATTTTCGTCGGATCTTGTTTATGTGTGAAATTCCAAAATGGAATTTTTTGTGATTTTTCACTGTACACTTTGGGATTTGCAAAATAATCGTTTGAAATCGATGTCCGGGATGTCGACGTGATCGGAAAATATTCGACGAATGTGTCAGTTGACGCGTTCTCGATGTTGATAGCTACGTCGTTGTTCGACCTTTTAAAAGCTTCGTTAATATTTGAATTTTTATTCCGAATTGATAAACGCTATTGAAGTCCGAGGCGAAGTTATATATTGCAGAATCTCTCGCTGAATGTCTAGCTCTGGTAGACATCGTGCTTGGGATTTCTTCAAGAAGGAGCGCACTCAAGACATGCGGTCATCCTCGTCGCGATGTTACGCTTCCGTCGCAGCCGTATTTCGGAAAATCCTCCAAACATCGATGGCCGCGCGATACGTCATCGAAGTCTATGGCCACAACGGTCACCTCCAAACGAAGGCATGAGTCGATATAAAAATCACGATATTTTCTCACTCCAGTTACGTTTGTTGCTTTTCTGCGGATGGTTTGTGGTACATAACGCGATGTTATCTCGCTCGGCAAACGTCTACCGGCGACAAGACGCACGCAACGAAATTAACACGCCAAGTCGAGGTTGGTGGAAGACGCGGAAAAAGCAAAGGGAGGGCGAAGAAGCTATCTCGGATGGAATCTCGGTTGAAAAAACTTGACGGGGCGCGCTTCTGCGGCGACCGATACAGAAAAATCGTTTCCCATAGTGAAAGCTTCTGTGTCAGGATGATTCGTGCGCGCACGCGATCTCCGGATTTTTTTTTCCACCGGTGTTTTGTGCGGAGAAAAATGAGCATACCCTTATTCGCTTCCGTTGCGTATACGTGTATATTACGTAGATACGAGCCGGTCTTCTGGTTTTATTGGATATAGACGCGAAACCGCGATCGAGCAGAACCTACGATGGTATCTGCTTGACGTGGCGTAGTCATGCATCGCTGACGTTCTCTTATCAAAAGTATCTCGAGATTCTGTTTAAGGATATTTAGCCGAGTGATTTCGTATCGTTTTTCCACACACTGTTCGTCTGTTTCGTCGGTAGTCGTATTCACGATTTTGTTATATTTTGCTTTTTTTTTCAAACTCGCATTCGCGTGGTTGTGTAATGAGAACGTGAGCTAGCTATTTTACCAAAAGCGTTATAATTTTACGCTTTTTTTCTCCTTATTTACCTCTTTTTCCTATTCGAATATAATGAAAGTTGTTGACACGATTTCGAGTCAGCGTTTCGAAAGTAAAACGCGAATTCGCGTGATGCGCAGGGTTTCGTAAGGCGAATAGGATTTTGGACGCATCTTTCCGCCGCATCGACGCGCAAGCAGGAAACGAAGCCTCAAATGGGAAATTCGATTTGAATTCGAGTATTTCAACGTAATTTTCAACGTCTTCGTGAAATACACGCTACGTGCGTGTAAAAGTCGTTTACAACTATACGCTTCGGCGACGCCGGTGTCGAGGGGCACGAAATTAAGGGACGTAGTTTTTCTTAACGGTACCGAATCCGAAGATCGTGTTGGAGCAAATGCTACGTCGGAAAAAAGGTTTCCGAGACGAATCGTTTAATAACGTCACGCGCTCGACGAAGCTAATCGCCAATTTAATCGTGGTTGTTTTAATCCGCCGTTGTGTTTTGGTGCTTTCGACCACCGAACGATATCCGTCGATGGTTTAAGATTCATGTGCGACGCGTACCACTCGAGATTTCACGGAGAATTGATCATCGGCTTTGAGACCCAAGTGATGGATGATACGATTGTGAAGTAACGGTAGATTACGAGCTGAGTTACGATTATCTTCTCGAAGCCGGTTGCAATCGAAATTCCAATAGTTGGGTTTTTAAGTGAAAAAAGACAAGTATATTGAATTTCTCGTGAAAAAATACGTTCCATTGACGTACAACTCGATGGTGTTGCTTAAGTTTGCATTTTCATGAACTTTGAACTTTGAAGTTCTATAATTTTGGAAATAACCCTTGATCCGGGAAATGAACTTCAACGTCGTTTTTCTCGCGAAAAATTGGATTAATTTCAATTTTCAAACTTGAAAAAATCGAGGAGTGAATTACCGAAGTGTCACCGGGTCAAGATACCGGAAAGTTTGTTCAGCCTTTATGAAAAAAATTTAGGGGTTTCCCATTCTTTGTAGTGAAGAAAATTGAAAAAAAATTGAGTCTGTTCATTCTTCATTTGAAAAAAATTGAAATAAAGTGGAGGTCACTCATTATAGTTTTGGGGAAAATTGAAAAAAATAAGAGGGTTTGCCTATCCTTCGTTTTGGAAAAAATTAAAAATATATATTAAAAAATATGGAACGGTTCGCCATTCTTTTTTTTGGGAAAAATCTTCAAAGAAGAGGGTTTGCTCGTCTTTTTTTGGAAAAAAATTAAATAAAATAATTCAAAAAACTAAGTGGCCCATCCATTCTTTATTTGGAAAAAATTGAAATAAAGTGGGGGTTGCTCATTCTAGTTTTGGGGAAAATTGAAAAAAATAAGAGGGTTTACCTATCCTTTGTTTTGGAAAAAATTTAAAATATATAGTAGAAAATATGAACAGTTCGCCATTCTTTTTTTTGGGAAAAAGGGTTTGCTCGTCTTTTTTTGGAAAAAAATTAAATAAAATAATTTAAAAAACAAAAGGGCCCATCCATTCTACTTTTGGAAAAAATTGAAATATAGTGAGAGTTGCTCATTCTAGTTTTTGGAGAAATTGAAAAAAACAGAAAAAAGCCACCTTTTTCTTTTCAAAAAGTTGAAAAAATATATTAAAAAATATAAGAGGGTCCATCCATTCTTTTTTTTTTTTTTGGAAAAAATTGAAATACATTGGGGGTAGCTCATTCTAGTTTTTGGAAAAATTGAAAAAAATAAGAGTTTGCCTATTTTTTGTTTTGGAGAAATTGATAAAAACAGAAAAAAGCAGTTTTTTTCTTTTCAAGAAGTTGTAAAAAATATTAAAAAATACAAGGGGGTCCGCCCATTCTTTTTTTTTGGAAAAAATTGTAAAAAATAGTAGAGGTTGTCCATCTTCTTTTCAAAGAAAATGGAAAAGATAATTGGTAAAAATGAAAAAGTCCAGTTATTTTGGGAGGGGGGGGGGATAAAAGTTGAAAAAATATCAAAATATATGGGAGGGTCTGTCTGTTCTTTTTTTTTGGAAAACATCGTAGAAAGTGAAAAAGAGAGGGTTTGTCTCTTTTTTTTGGGGGGGAAAAATTTGAAAAAAATGTAAGAGTCCATCCACTCTACTTTTGGGAAAAATTAAAAAGGAAATCCTGCTTTGATTTTCTTTGCGTAGCTTCTTTATCATTTAACTTCCCAGGAGGGGGGGCAATGGCAAGACATTGCTTGGAGAATCTACCATCGATTACGCAGCTTTGGCAACACTGCCTCGTTCATTAATCGCGATCCCCGAATCACCGATGACCAACGCCCTGACCCTGATTTATTTAAGGTGATCTACACGAAATGGATGAAAACCTCCGGCCTCAAGTTGCCGTATCAATTAAGGCATATTTTTACGACCATTTCTCGTTTGTATCGAGTTCCTGTTCGAATAAATCGCGCAACCGCACGTGTAATTGAATACGTTTACCTTGATGACTCGATCGAGTATTTTGCGTAATTTTCATTACACCTCGAATCAATCTCGTCGCCATTGGAGCATTTTTTCGGTTTGTATTTTTCGTAAAAAGATACACACAGGTGTTGCGTAATGCTCCATTATGCATGTAATACACAGGCGCTCTCGTCGTTACGAAACGATCGCCACTAATTTGATCGAGTTCGGTGTGTCGAAGCGAAGGAGGATGGAAAAGTGAAATCGTCGACGTTTTCCCGGCGTATATAACGAACCGCAAACGGCGATGGCCGATGAAAGGAGTGAAAAATCCGTCTCTTCGTATCGGCCAGGGCGGCCATTATGATGGGATACGGTCCGGTGATGCTTAAACATATACTTGTCAATCATCTTTGTTAAACCGAGACGGATTCCGAGCGATTGATTTTTCTCGCGTTTGCCGCAAATACGCCATGTTTTGGTTGGAATTACATCCGCGATGGATTTCATCGAGGAGGCGCTTGGAAGCGCGGTAATGGTGGTTTTCGAAGGTACAGCGATGTCATTTTTAGAAGTAACCCTGGATTCCTTGTTGGGATTTTGACCGGTAGCATATAACTGAACCTTCGAATCGCTGAGTTTTACTTCAATGGGGTAAAATTTCAAAGATGGAATTTTTTTGAAGCGTTGATGTTGTATTGAGTTTCTCTGCCTGTGGAGATGAAGCTGCATTGGATGTTTTTGCAATTTCCATCACCAACTTTGACCGGAGGTCGTCCGAAGCAGTTTTGCCGATCCAGAAGACCGCGTTTAAAGAATGGTTTTTTCAATTTTTGCCATTTTTCGGCACCTGGATACATTACGCCGGGGGGTCGTACTCACCTCCGGTCGGTTTCCGACTCTGAAAGCGTTCACCTAACGAATATGCAAATCATTCGACCAAATCAACAGGAAATCTAGGCATTGCTGATTCACAAAATGGGAATTTACCTTCGGAACAGTTTCGCTAAAAGATTTCAGCAGCTTCGACGTTAATTCTGCCATGTCAGCGTTTCTTCGCATCTTGCAATCGCACTCTTTGATATTCGAGCAGATACAGTGCAGCCAACAATGTATTATAGATGTTCCCACGAGTCGAAGATATCTTCGGAGTATGATCAAACCTTGGTGTTGATTTCGATTTTAATTTGAACGAATTTCGCTTACTCGGCGTCGAATTCAGAATGAAATGTTCCCATGAAAATCTCGTACGATTCGTTTTTCCAACGCGATGAGAATCTTCCTTCGAACGTATGCATTACGTACACGCACGTCTACTAGAAAAATGGAAAGGTGACGACTTAATCGTCTACGTATTTGTTATTCTGTTACGTATACCGAAGCAATCAGCGAAATTATATCGCGATTTTTCTTCCCAACCGGATAAATTTGTCAATGGAACGACTTCGGAGGTTCTTTTCACCTTCGTTTCTCATTTACAATGCGCCATATATCATCAATTCATAGGCAAATTACATGGACGAAGGTTCGTGAAAAAAAAAAAACCAGGGGAAACGTTTAAAAAGCAAATAATTTTCGACGAAGTAAAAAAAAGGAAACCTATTAACATATTTTTTTGTAAACGCGTTATTTAAGGTAAAATTACCGGTATTATTTTCATACGTGGCCGGCGGCTGTTCACAAAAACTTCTTTATTTTTTCCCTTTTCTATTTATACTCTTACTATTAGTCGCGTTAAATGATGTATTCGTTATACGCTTGTAAAAAAGTAAAAAGAACCGGTCGACGAGATGGAGGTGTTCTCTTTTTATCGATGGTAACTTAATCCTGAAAATGGGAGTTTGACTTGGAGTTATATTTTCACAGTCGTTATGTCAATTCGCGAAGTTATTTTCGAGGTTTTTTTTTGGCAGTTTTTTGATGGAAATTATTTCCAATTTTCGAATTACATCAAATGGCTGAAATCTATGCACGTGAATGATTGATTACGTCGATGTCGATTGGTAGATTGCCAAGTTTTGGAAAATGATTAACACAGGTGGACGTGCTGAGGTCCTCGAATTGCCTATTTGGAGTAATCCCACGAAAATCTGGTCATCGTAAAATTCCAGCTTTCTTTGATAACTGTAGAAAAATCGCATCTGGATGCATCGGTCAAATCGAATACAAGAGGAGAAGGGAGGTGGTACTAAAAACCCGCTTCAGGTGAAGAGCGAATATATTTTGAATCGAATGAGCCTAGTTCGTGAAAACTTCTACGTCAAAAATTACCATTTTTGAAAGCCCCTGCCCCCTCCCCCACGTCTTCATTGCGTCACTTACTATTTTCAAAATCGAACCCAATGAAGCAAAAGTTGTGTCTGTTTTTCTTAATTTCCCCGAAAATTCGCCAAAACTCGAAAAATCAATGGCCGCTGTTTCCGTTGCATAGATTTGCGAACGAGCTCGGTCGTCGACGGAGAGTGAAAAAAATTCATCGAATTCTTCGCAAACTATCCGCGGTATTTCTCTGGCTATAACGCTCACGAGAATCCCATCGAGAAGTCGCCCTCTTCACGATATTCGTATAAGAAATAGATTCCGGTCAACGCGTACGGACGGCGCGGTCGCACGAGGTAGCATACATACGACGACAACTTCCTCTACGTTTATCACGTTTATTCGATTAATTTGGTGGCCGCCGTTAGAATTTGGACTCATTTCGGTAACAATTACGAAACCGTAAACGCGCCGTAAATCCCTTAACGATCAATTGACCGCGACAAAGGAGACGATTAATCTGCTGTGAATGGACGCGGCAACCGTCGAAGGTACACGCGCTTTTGACGTCAATTTCCAACTTCCAGCGTCGTGTCTGACGTGATTACGAAGATGAGACGCAGCATCGCGCAGGAGCATAATTCAAAAGCGGCTGGAAAATTTCTATTCAATGGGATATTAGATGCGATGAATATGTTTGTGAATGCCCGATACTTACGATGGTCGTTCGTATCGACGACGACGCCGGATGAGATGTTCGGGCGACTCTTTAAAAATACGTCCACGTGCGTCAAGGACGACGCTACATTCGACAATTCCCACACCGAGAGACAGACGAACGCCAGGACGATTAATACATTTTAAGGAGTGATTCTGTTTCTTCTGCTTGTTTCGTGGATCCCATAGGTGATTCGATGATGTTAACGCTGCTGCCTTGTGTACGTGTGTGCGTTGTTTATTTATACTACTACTTCGCTGGATGCGCTTGGAAAAAAAAAATTGTATATATGTTTTATACGAACGACGAAGATACTGTGTACGGAATGGGTACTCGTATACACGGGAACAAGAATACGTGATTCGTACCCAATGGGAACCTACAGACGTGATCATTATACCGTATTTCTGGTTTAGGTGTAATATACTCGTACAAAAATTATTTTTGTGTGCGTACATGATAAGTATACTACGCGGTGCCAGTGGTACACACAATGCTGTATCGTGGTATGTCTCCGCGTGTTTTAACCCGAATACGTATGCGTGCGAGAAAGAGAGACGATTCGAGACGCGAACTTATAAACTATACGAACGAGTGTATTAGTCATAATATGTACCATAGTTAATAATACGTAACCTGTAATACATATTTCGAACTATTAATGTCCTTTATGTACGATGAATAGTAATTTTTGGCTACCGATTGCGTCCGTGAAATGATCGGCGGATATGGATGGTATACATGAGTACACGTGCTTCCTAAAATTCTACGAGGCGGAGAGGTCTCGAGGAACGAATTCGATTTCCAATATTCGCCGAGGTTGTGGGAGATTTTCGGCGGAGAAGTTTAATTCGCGAGTTTGCGTGTAATTACTCATTCTGTGGTTGGGTGCAATTCAGTCGTTCGGAAACGAATCATATAGACGATTTAATCGTTCGTAAACCACTCACATAGGTGATTCAGTCGTTTAAAAACGATTTACATAGGTGATTTAGTCGTTTGCGAATGATTCACGTAGGTGATTTAGTCGTTCGTGAATGATTCACAAGTGATTCAGTCGTTCAAGGACGATTTTTGTTGGTGATTCAGTCGTTCGTGAATGTTTTACAAATGGTTCAGTCATTCACGAATGGTGATTTAGTCGTTTTTGAATGATTCACAAGTGACTCAGTCGTTCGTGAATGATTCAGTCGTTTGCGAACGATTTACATTAATAATTCAGTCATTAAAGAAAGATTCAAATGAATAATTTAGTGGTTTGCGAACGATCTTGTAGTTGATTCGGTCGTTCAAGAACGATTTACGTAGGTGATTCAGTCGTTCGTGAATGATTCACAAGTGAATCAGTCATTTACGATTAATTCACATAGGCGATTCTGTCGTTTGTGAATGATTCACAAGTGATTCAGTCATTCAAGGACGATTTACGTTGGTGATTCAGTCGTTCGTGAATGCTTTAAAAATGATTCAGTCATCCATGAATGGTGATTTAGTCGTTTTTGAATGATTCACAAGTGACTCAGTCGTTCGTGAATGATTCAGTCGTTTGCCAACGATTTACATAAGTAGTTCAGTCATTAAAGAAAGATTCAAATGAATAATTTAGTGGTTCGCGAACGATCTTGTAGTTGATTCGGTCGTTCAAGAACGATTTACGTAGGTGATTCAGTCGTTCGTGAATGATTCACAAGTGAATCAGTCATTTACGATTAATTCACATTGGTGATTCTGTCGTTTTTGAACGATTCACAAGTGATTCGGTTATTCACGAATGGTGATTTAGTCGTTCGTGAATGATTCACAAGTGATTCAGTTGTTCAAGAACGATTTACGTTGGTGATTCAGTCGTTCGTGAATGTTTTACAAATGGTTCAGTCATTCACGAATGGTGATTTAGTCGTTTTTGAATGATTCACAAGTGACTCAGTCGTTCGTGAATGATTCAGTCGTTTGCGAACGATTTACATTAATAATTTAGTCATTAAAGAAAGATTCAAATGAATAATTTAGTGGTTCGCGAACGATCTTGTAGTTGATTCGGTCGTTCAAGAACGATTTATGTAGGTGATTCAGTCGTTAGTGAATGATTCACTAGTGAATCAGTCATTCACGATTAATTCACATTGGTGATTCTGTCGTTTTTGAATGATTCACAAGTGATTCAGTCATTCACGAATGGTGATTTAGTCGTTTTTGAATGATTATCAAGTGACTCAGTCCTTCGCGAATGATTCACATAGATGATTCAGTCGTTTGCGAACGATTTACGTAGATAATTCAGTCATTAAAGAAAGAATCTAATAAATAATTTAGTGGTTCGCGAACGATTCTTGTAGCTGATTCAGTCGTACGTGAACGATACACGTAAATGGTTCAGCCGTTCACGAACAATTTATTTTGGTGACTCGTATTCGATTCGTTCCGACGATTTAGTTCGTGAATGACTCGTTTCAGAGTGTAGCTTACGAATTACGATTGATGAATTTTAATGATTCAGTCGTTCACGATTGATATATTTCGATGATTCAATTGTTTGCAAATCATTTATTTAATCGAATCGATTCTTCACAAACTAATCTGTGGAAAACAATTCAGTTGTTCGGAAATGAATTATGCCAAGTTCTTGACGACAGATTCATACTTTTTTTTGTATAACGGAAATTAAATTACATTTTTCGATTTATTAAATCAACATTTTTTCAGTTTCGTTTGATTTCATTATATGTACAATACATTTGTAATTTATGAAAGTAAATCCGTTTTTAGGAGGGAGCGGGGGGTTGTGCTGCTTTGATATAACAATATGGAAAATTTAATTTGTCAAAAATGGTCTATTGTAGAGTGAATAACCGATGTAAAATTTCAACTTGCGATTAAATTCGTATCGTGGTGTTGTTGAAAAATGCAACAAATAAATTATTACTTACTTCCTTAGGATCGCGTCTGTTCTCATAATAACACGCCCATGTTCTCGGTACACTGTGTAAAAAACTCGGAAATTCCGTTCCCCCACACGGTGTTTTTATTTAAAAAATGAAAAACAATTCCGCGGGGTATTTTTCGTGACGCGATCCAAAAATACGCCGTTTTCGCTCGGAAATGGCGAAACGAAACGGTGAAAAGATCACCTCTCGGGCTGTTGCGAACGCGCCAGAAGCGAAAAAAAGAAATGACGATAAAAAAACAATAAAAAATATAAAATCACTCGACGATCAAATAAAAACGCCTTTTTGTCGACGAATAAAGGGAAGCCGGTCATAAATTATAAATCACTTCGCGCTTTCATCCGACGCCGAGAGAATATCGCGATGACGTACAGAAAGGGTGGAAAGCACACCTAACAGGGTTTTTTTTTCTTCGTTTAATACCTTGTATAGCGGTAGTTTCCCCATTCGCCTGGGGAATTCGATGTTCTTTTTTACGTGTATAAATTTTGGCGAAGATGGGTAAAAAAAATTCCTTGTTATTGTGAATTATTAATCGCGCCGGATTCTCATTCATTCGCCGGCCGGAATTGTATTCGTGTGAAAGAATATTACCAAAGGTATGCGCCGCATTTAGGGCACGTATAGTATTGAAAAAAAGATGGGTATATGCGGCGAACAGAACAGCTCTAGTTTTTCATTATTCGGCCTTGTCTTCGGATCTCGTCCGCGTGTTAATACGTCCGTATTAGTAAATAGGTGTATTAAAAAACACGTGTAAATCGGATTAATCCCCTACTTCGTGTCGCGGTTTGTTACCTTATACCGTCGATATAATTACACAGGGCATTGTGGACGAACGCAGAGGAGGTTTAAGCGACGAGCTCATTGGTCAGAGACGATACGAGACGTCCAATCATTACGCGTGGTTGGTTTACACGGCGGCGCGACGGCTACGCGACGCGGTTAAGCCGTCGAGGCAAGGTAACGCGCTATGTAGACGTCGATTGTTGCGACGGAGAGGAAAAACGACGCTTTGAGAGTTTGTTGCCTCGTGTGTGTGTTTTTTTTGCGTTGGATTTTTTTAATGATCTATTTGCATAGACGTTCCACCCTCGATGCGGTATGTTTTTCGGCGAAACAACTCCGCAGTCGCGTCCTCGTAACCTTAATTTGGTCGTTGGAGGCGCTTTTTCGATGCATTTTGCGCGCGTAATCGATTCTTGGAAAGTCTTTTTTCGCGTGATTCGGGTAAAAGAAAAGAATAGGTACTCGGGGGACGTGCTCGATCTTTTCGTACGGATTCGAATATACGTCGCGATATTAATCAGCAGGGGAGACAAGGCGGATATCGCGTATCCCGCGATGTTCCTTTGAAATGGCATCGCGCATTGAAAGAGGAATTCCGGTTTTGTGAAATGGGCATATTTCTACGTAATATAAACATGATTTTTCAAGTTTTTGATATTAAAATTATTTTGTTGGAAATATTTAATTTCAATTTTTCAATTATAAATATTTTGTAATAATTTCTTATATTTTTTTCGAAATTCAGTAATGAAATATTTGAATAACCTTATAAATTGATGAATAATTGAGGCTGTAAAATTAGTGTTTCATATTTAAACAAAAAACAAAAAAATAAAAAAAAGTCGTCTTTCTCATTGTATTATGCAAATTTTCTATTTTTGCCAAAATATATGGACAATACGATTTTTCAGTTTTATAGAATGAAAAAAAAAATGTTGAAAAGTCCTAAAAACTCGTTTTTATTTGAATTTTAAACTTTCTGCTATGAAAATACACCTAAAATTAATTCTTTGTAAATTTCTTATTATTTTGTTCCAAATTTTTAAAATTTTGACCAATTTTTCTAACGCATTGTTTTCAACAAACTCGCTAAAATTACCGAAAATTGTTGAAATTTCCCGTGTTTTCCGGTTTTTTAGATTTTTTGGCAAGTTTCGATGCATTTTCTAATTTTGCGATCATGTTGGTCTTACACACCCGGACTCTCCCTTCCTTCGCTCGGATTGGAATCTAAAATTCTCCCCCTCCCCGTGGTCATTCATTCGTTCGAAAAATATTCTCCATTTTTGGAACATTCTCGACGTTAGTGTTTCCGCAGGAGGTCGAATATACGACGAATTTTACACGTGTCGTCGAAATGAAAACAAACCCACACGATAACAAATCGATATACGCGTCAGCGTAGGATGATTTTTCGCGTATAATTCGTCAAAATGAATAAGATAAATGAGCTCGCGAGCGTTTCGGCGCGAATATTACATCAATTTCGCGCCGGCCATTCATCGAATCGAAAAAAAGAAACGTTTTGTTGTTATAAAAGGCAAACGGCGCGGAGGAGGCGCACATCGGAAGAACGATTGTGGCGGCGGAGGCCGATGATGGACAGCGCAACGCCAGGTATTTGGTATTTAGTGCCATACGGCGTACGTGGTTTAAAAGAATCGCACAATTTAGCGTTTTAAAAAGATCATCGAACGCGGAGCCCATGGAAATGTAGAATCATTCGGCCTAATAAGGTTCTCGAGCATTGCTCGTATTGTTAGTAATTGCTTACGAATTATGCGGTGACGACTGGTTACACCTTAGGACCTGCGGACCCCGTTAACCAGTTGCCAAAGCATCAATATTGTTCACCTATACAGTGTTGCGGTCGTCCGTATGTGAGTATTCGCCAGAGAATGGTAAATTCTCATTGTGGCTTTTGAAATCTGAATCGTTGCAATGGAAATTTTACACGTTGGTTCTTAGTAGGTCGATGAAAGGGTTTATGTTTGAAAGAAAGTTTCGTTGGAAATTCGTCTTGGTAGGTAAAATCCCTAACGGATTGCTAAATGATGACTTTTACTATAGCACCTTTCGTATGATTAATGAATCGTCAAATTGGTCCGTTTCAAGTGATGACCGATCTGCTGCGTTTTATTTTTTACAGTTCTATTTTTAAGCGAAAAATGGACGTTTGAGGGATGGTTTTTTTTCGAACGATTTAACTCGTACAATACGACAAAACGTTTATTTGCATTCTTTTCCATGTACGAAGCATTTTTGGTAAAGGTGAAACAAAGTCTCACGGCAGGTTTTGTAGAAAGTTGTGCGTGGTTTGCGGTTTAGCCTTTTGGCAGCTTGCTGGGGTTGTGTTGAAATACACGATTTTCTCCCGCGTGTGTTTTAATTAAGGATACGAAACGGATACAGGAGTGGAGCCGATTTTGTGGGCGGTTGAATTGACGGGTTAGCTTTGAAACGATGTATGTACCAGTTTCGGTAGTCTAAAGGGTATCATTATAAGATAAGCGATCAATTAAGGGGTGAAATTGAATATCAATTGAATGATATCGCGGGTTGATCGTTCGTAATGAGGAAAATGCAAAGACGTGATTCGAAAGTTCTCAATTTTGATTTTCTTTTTGTGAAAATATGTTAGTTAGTTTGGAAAATCGTAAAATACAAAAATTTATTGAGTCATTATATGTATATTTCACGTAATAAGAGATCTGTTGATGTGGAGGGGAGGAGGGGATGTATTGTAATGACGCGCTATGTAGGAGGAGTCGAAACGTCAATTATCAATTTTAGCATAATTTTGTTCGAGTTTGAATTTTGTACGTATTTAATCAGAAGCAGATCTAATAGAAAGAAATTTTCTTTCTCAACACCCCCCCCCCTTCGTAAAAATATACCACTCAATTCGTGATGAAAGAAACTATTGTGTATGCAAACAATTACAGGACTTATTTTAATGCGTAGCACTGAAAATTCGTTGCGCAATTGCCCACAGGTTCGTCAAACTTCATAAAAACAGCACCAGCTTGCGTACAAGTCCGCAACACAGGGTGACATTTTCATGTCGCTTTACAACAATGATGATCGTCAGATGACGTCATTTGATGTGTCAAATGCCACTCGCAACAATGCCTCGTTATCGTAGCAATGACTTGTCATCATATCATGTCACATGACATGCTCCCACGACATGATCACATGTCACTCCTGATCATGACGATGAATAGACATCTATGACGTAGTATGGTGACATGAAAAAATTATATTTTTCGTTAAACATGAATATACGACGTGTAACACGTTTCGAGAGGAAAAAATAATCACCTGACTTGTCATTGCATATCATCACCACGCGTATTACCATCACAACGTCATGACATGACGTGTCATCATAACATGATCACACGCCAATCACGACCATGACACTTGACCATTCCAAGGACGTTCATCATAACAAGTCATTGCAATATGATATGTCATTATATCATGAAAATATCAAGGTCATCATCACTCATGAGCGTGACACGTTACCATGACAACAGCCTGCGTCAGCGTATATGTCACTCTTGGATATGATATGTCACCGTAACAACGATCTGTCACCTATGACATGTTATCACGACATGAAAATATTAAGATCATCGCTCATGAGCGTGACACGTTACCATGACAACGGCTTGTGACATCGTATATGTCACTCGTGATCATGATATGTTACCATAACAATTACGTGTTATCCCTGGATTGTCATTATAACATGAAAATATCAAGATCATCACTCATGAGCATGACACGTTGCCATGTCAACGGCCTGCGTCATCATATGTGTCACTCATGATCATGATACGTCACCATAACAATGTCCTGTCATCTATGACATGTTACCATGGCATGAAAATATCAAGATCATCACTCATGAGGATGACACGTCGCCATGACAACGGTTTGTGATATCGTATATGTCACTCATGATTATGATAAGTCACCATAACAATGACCTGTCATTTATAACATGTTATTATGACATGAAAATATCAGGATCATCACTTGTGAGCATGTCACGTTACCATGACAACCGCGTGACGCTTTTTTGTAACGATTTTTCTTGATTTTCGATTTTGTGTGCCACAGGCGAGACATGAAAATGATCAAAAAAAGTTTATATTGAAGAGGATATAGCGAAATTTGTGGAGACACGAAAAAATAATTCGTGCAAAAAATACTTCTTGTTCAATTTACAACAATTTTTGTTGAAAATTTTTTTTCTCAAATCACCCCAAGTCTCACAAAAACGTCCCAAAAATGAATTTTTTTTACGATGCTTACAAAATGGCGAAAATACGATGAAATTTGAGTATATACGAAAAATGGATTCGTTCAAAAAATGTTCCTCTTTCACTTTGCAACAATTTTTATTTCCCACCTTTTTTTCTCAAGTTGCCCCAAATCTCACAAAAACGTTCCAATGTGAGTGTACTTGTTTATAAATTGTGATTTGTAATTTGAATGCATGCCATGAAATTTGATATTCGATGGCTTATGGTTTATCCAGGGGTAGGGGGAAGTGAGGGTAGAGGATTACAATAAATTCTATTCAATATTGAAGTTACCTCATGAGGGGAAGAGGGCTAGGAAAATTTTTCAAACACATTTAAGGGCAAACGAAGCACTATCGATTATTATTTTTTAAACCCCACCCCTCCGATGTGGGGCCGGCGAAATATACCTTCGATCTGACGTAAAGTTGGTTTGTGGTATTTGCTTTCCTATGGCATTCATGGTTTCTTTTCGTCATCGTCTGGAAACATCGTTGCGTAAATTTAATAAATCGTTGAAAATTTTTCGATAATATTTCTTTTGCGTGAAAGTTAGTTGAAAAAATATTCTCAGTGTCTGTTTCCCTTTTTATTTTTCATTTTTTTTTTTTTTTTTGGAATATTTTAAAATCCATAGTTTTATAGAAAATCCGAAAATCGATCGTGTTCGTGTGAAAAGCATTTTTGAAACTACCACTAAGAGAAAGGTCCTTTCGTCTGATTCGTTCAATCACAATCATCGGTATTTCTCCGTTATCGAATTCATCTAACTGGAACGAAATAGGCGATAAAACCGATACCGTCTGATTGTAACCGAAGGCGAAGGTCGAAGGCGGAATGAAACTAATCTGAGAATACGAAATGGTCAATCACGGTGTAAAATTTAACTCGCCTTTGGACGTGCCTCGGCCGTCGATGGCCGTATACGACATTCGTACCGGGGGCGACAGATCACGTCGTAAGACAAAAGGCGAATTCGCGCCGAATACCGAGGTACGCGAGATGTACGTGCGACGTGCGCCTTTGGTTATCGCGATCGATAAACGGACGCGGATGGGTGCGAGAATAGTGATAAGAATTGATTGGCGGAGGGTGACGAGATGACCGAGGAAAAAGGCAAGGGAGATGACCGATTACGTACCTTTGTGTCGGGGCCAGTTTTCGCCAAAAGCGGAGGCGAAATTTCGTGATCGCGGAACGATTAGGTGCAACGGAAGGGCGCTGGAGGAAGGATTAAGGCCGACAAAAGACTCATCGAGGTATTATAGTATTACGTGGCGTAGCGCACAAAAGACACGGCGATTTTTAAGCGATCCGGAGTGCGGAGGGGTACAGAAGGATGGAAGCATACGCGCCGCGTCGCGCGAAACACAACGTCGCGGTATTGTGTACGAGGAGGAAAAAACTATACAATTGCGGGCTTCCAATTTCATCCACATACATTGAAGCAGTCGAAGATGACTTTAAGATGGCGAGAGACGTCAGACGCGGAGGAGCCGATTGACGAAGAGTATACGCCGATGCAGACGCAAACAAATCAGAAAAATATCGAAGCGTGAATTGAAGAAGAAGAGAAACGTATTAGATACGCATTCTTTTTATGTATAGTTGGCCAGTATACGTCGTATAGGATGTCCAATTATTCTTCGATCGATGTTCTCTCTTTCTAAATAATACACGACAATGAGACTTTTCAGATGAGTTTGTCTCTCAAGTTCAATCAACCTGTGCCCGAGCGAAGTCAGGTGTGCTGCTGCGTCACCGAGGACGGCGGACCGCGCAGCTACGACGGTCTTCGCCCCGAAGCGAACGCGTCGTTTATCGGTAGCCAATCGAGCTACGTCATTCACCACCCAAATAGTTTCGGAAGCTGCCCTCTTCGATTGGCGAGTCCCTTTCGATGGCCTCTATATTCGGCGCTTTTTGGGTTACCGAACTACATAGCCGTCGGGGTATGTGTCCGAGGCGCGAAGACGCGATGATTAATAAAGTTAATGAAGATGGTTTCGAAGCCCGTTGGTCCATCGTGTCCCGAAGCCAGAATGCCTTTTCAGCTGAATAACCCTGGTGTTTGGCGATTTCGAAAAAAAAGAGAGATCAATGTCCATTGTGAGATGATTTGCGGTAAATAAGACATCCGTTGGAATGTCGCGTCGCTGGATACCTCGAAAGTTAATTGATGATTTTCACAAAAGTACATCCTCAGGTACCGTTACTACAGGGATGGCGTTTTTTAGGGTATTTTTTTCGTATCGTTTCGTACATTATAAAGACGAAATGTCAAACCGTTATAGAAAGTGGTCCACCCCGAGGTGATGTGAAATCACGCGTGAGATGGAGCATATGGGGTGTGTTGGTGAAAATTAACTTAAGTAGCGTTAATCGGTTTTTATTTTGATAAGATGAACGAGCAAAGGACCTTTGTGTTTATATTAGACAGCTCGTAGGGTGTCTTGTAATAGTGGCTTGAATGGGATGATATTTTGGGAACACGAGGCGAAAGTGATGGCGTGGATGTGGAATTTTCGGCTTTTTTATCGGCGGCTGATGAGGTGTGCTTGAGATGATAATTAATACAGAGATGTTAGAGATTACGAGGTGGTGTTTTTTTACCCAGTTACGAAGAAGCAAAACAAAGGAATGCCAAGAAATATTTTTCTGGATGCGTCGAGTGAATTTATACTTAATTTGTGATGAAAAACACGTGTCATGTGCGTGTTTATTTGTTTTGAAAATTAAGTGATTTTTTGGAAATATCGAAGAGAAGAACCAATTTAGATATTAATTTTGAAAATTGTTTATTTGTGGTATTTTTACACAGCTTGTGAAATACTCATTCAGTACTGGGATTTTTATACTTCGCATATTTTTCTGGGATTTAAAAAAAAGCAAATTTTTTACCTGAAATTTCGTGTCGAGTGAGCTCAATATCGTTTTGTATAATTTTTGCATATTTCAAACAAAAATGCATAGTTGAGAATGTTTTTTGAAAAAATTCATATTTTTGCATGTTTAAGCATTTTTTGGTTTTTTCTTACATGTTTTAAATATTTCGCCAATTTCAAGTTTTTTTTTGTTACAAAAAATCTTCCAAGTCTTAACCTATTAAAATGCTATCAAAAAGTGAAAATTATCGTTTTTCAAAGATTATCTTATTTTTACTGGTGCAGTTTTTTTTAGATATTTTTTCCTAATTATCAAGATTTTAAATGTGTTTGTTGATGACGGGATCGATCTTATTTCAATTTAATAGCATTCGTGTTTTTCAGCTTGAAAAATCCTTTTCAGGCAGACTCCACTCATATTGAAATTTTTTGCATGTTTGTCGCATATTTCAACCGGAATTACGTATTTTTTGCATATTTCAAGCGAAAAATGCATAAATGCTTATATTTACAATTTTTCTTCATAAAAATTCCACTTTTTGAAGCTGGATTCAAGCTGAAAGATTTTAAAACAAATTGTCATGAAATCTGAATTTCAACATTAGTGGTAATTTTTCGATTTTTTGGGGAATTTTTTAAAAGTGATTTTGGTTTGTTTTTTTTGACGACGTTGATATATTTTTTTAATTCGGTGAAATTTTAAAAATTTATTTTTTTCTTGATATTAATTAATCGAATACAATTTACCTTTGAGTGTTTTTTTTTTCATGTTACAAAACGTCTCAATTTTTCCAATATTTTTGAATTTTTTGAAAAATGAAAATTTTATGTGAATTTTGAAAATTTTTATTTACATATACAGTACTTAGTTTTGTGTAGTTCAAACGAGGAAGGCATTTTATAGTTTCGATTTGAAAGGGGGGAGGGGGGAAGTCGAAAAGAAAATTTTCTCGAACGATTTCTTAGTAATATTTTCAATGATGATATAGATTGTGACGACTCCCCCCCTCCCACCTTACCTCTTGCGAGCTCAGTTTCTTTTAGAAGAAGAATTGTATTGAAAAAAAAATCTGCGAAATATTCGAGGTAAAATGAGATGCTGTATGGAAATACCTCAGATGTAATAATGCAGTTCTGTTATGCCCTTGGGGGGTGTTGATAATTTTTCCTTTTTTTACAATGAAATTGACACAAATACCGAACAAAGTGAGAAAAGAGTAAACTTATTTCAACGCGTTTTGTTTCTTTTTACGTTAATTTATCTTATATCTTTACATTTTTGCGTTCCTTTAAAGAAACATACTGGTCTTTCATTTGTTCACTGTTCCTTTTCTTTTCCCCGTATTGATTAATGATGTCGATGCGTTTTCATACTTTTTACAGTTGCATCGTACCGTTTCTCCTATTTCTTGCAATTCGGGTATTGTATTGTTGAGGTTTAGTTGAGGTTTTATTTGTGAACGGGATTCGCAAGCGGTTTTTTTAAATTTTTATGCATGTTTTGTTTTGCGATCTATTACCCACCTTCGTTGAAAACTTGTGCTTTCTTATCATTCGCGGAATTTCGCGGAACGAATGAGAAAAGACGTGAGACCGGTGCTGGTGTTTTTTCGTGGCGCCTGATATTTTTTGTGGGTATTGTGAGTTTTTTTCTACTTTCGATACGCTTTGAGGAATGGTCGGAATTAGTTTAAAATTTTTACTTTTTTTCAGAAATTTTATTGTTCGGATTTCGTGCGATTTGAGAAAAACGAAAATTCAACATGGGTGTCAGTTCTTTCAACGGTGTTTTGTTCCTATTGAAAACGCTTGTAATGCGACACCTATCGGTTGTATGGGGAAATTTTTCAAACGAAGATTATTTTTCGAAGGTTTTTTCTTTTTACTACCAAGAAGTCGGTTTCACTTGTAGGAAACACCCTGGGATGATTTTTAGTTATTTTGGAATTATCGGTGAAATCCACATTTTTTCAATTTCTAACCGGAACAATGAAAAATCCGTAGGAACTTCGTGGAATAGGTTCATTGTATGGTTTTTCATTCTAATAGTCCTTGAAAATGGCTGTAAATTTCTGAATATGTTTCCGAGCGGTAGAAGTTTTATATTTGAGAAATATTAAAAACGTTGGTAATAGCGCCAACGATCATACCACGTTGAATACACCGGTTCTCGTCCGATCACCGAAGTTAAGCAACGTCGGGCCTGGTTAGTACTTGGATGGGTGACCGCCTGGGAAAACCAGGTATCGTTGGCATATTTTTTACATTTTTTTATGTTTTGGCTTTAATAAAATACTAATAAATTGGTAGTGAAATTGAAAAAAAGTTACGAGAAAATTGAAATTTTTTTGAATTTGTGATATTTTGTATTTTGAGATCGAGGCCCAGCGTCTCACCTCGGAAGATGACTCGGTGGGAATTAGGAACCAAGTTTTTAGCAGCCTAATTTCATAACGACGGTTTCTGGAGCTTTTTAAAAAGTTCTGGAGAAAATGAAAATCTCGCTGGAGAGTCCAGAACGACTCGGGATTGCGAAATTCGGTTTCAGCGGGCTCCAATTGAGGAGGAAGTATAATTTGCGTGATTTTTCACTATTTTCCTTGATTTATTCGATTTTTTAAAATATTTTTACCTTATTTTTAATGGAAATTTTGAAATTTTCGATTTTTAAAAATTCGCTAAAAATCGGAAATTAAACGGACAACTGATATTTTGGTTTTGGGGATTTTGACGTGTTTTTTTTTGTTGAAAAAATCCTTCTATTTTAAATCCAAGCCGATTACTCGAAGAGGTTTCCTTGTTGGAGCTTTACTCTCTTCGGAGATGACTTCATTGTCTTAATGAAAAAAGAAAGCAAGTTGATCACGTGATTTGTGTTAAGAAATTGAAACGAGCCTTCGGTCGCAATTCACATCTTCGATTGAAAAGGTGGATCGGATGTCACCAATGATGCACTTAACAATGAACAAAAAATAAGAAATGCTTCGATTCGTGTGATTGGTAATGCAGCTGCAGGCGATTTTAATGATAAATGTGAAATTAATTTTATAATGGATTTATACCTTGATGGAATTCTTTTTGGGTAATTATTCGTCATCGTGTAAGTTATACGAACGAGGTGAAAATTGAAGAGGAGATTTTTTTTTTCAATCTGAACGAGAAGTTGATTTATTGATCGAGTCGTCTTATCTCGTTCCTTTTATAAAAATTACGTCCTGATATTTTGAAATGTCGCGTCGTCTTTTATATTGACACTTTTCAACGTATATTTTGGTAAATTGCAGTCCTCGAAAGAACACCCTTATGTATTCTCCTTCATCCCCTCTCCTCTGTACGAAAAAATGAAATAATCGCGACGCGCGCGTACATAGTACGCAACCGGTTACGAGCAAAGGTTACGCGACTGCGCGTATCGCGGTACGCGACCGAAACCGGTTATCAATCGATGGTCCCGACGTTACGTTTGATTTTCCTTTTTATTTTCATTTGTTGGCGAAAGAGAATTATAAAAAGACGAGCGATGATTGTGTGAAAATCTAGTTTGCGAGGTATTTTTAATAAGGTACGCGACGTCGTCGATTCGCCGTTGGCGGCGGCGGTCGGCTGGACGTCTATTTACGCGCGATGAATGTGCAGAATAATCTTATTTTCAAGGGCCAATTACGGCGCGCGGCTTGGGCTGAAGCTGAGGTCATGATCGCCGAAGGCTCAAACTGTATGGACATTTTCGCCGCAAATTACTCGTTGCGTATTTTTCCCACATGGTTCGTGCTGGATGCGGTGATCCGGTTGAAACAAGATTCGTCGATGAGATCGATTAATCGATCAGGCGAAGTGAAATATAGAATTGCGGCTGGGTTCGGCGATGACGTGTGGAGGTCGAAGATGATCAAGTTGAAGATCACTTGATCCGGCGTTTTGCCCGGTAAATTGGCTCGATGGTTGGTATGCGGTAACAATGTGCCCGCGACGGAGGCGTAAGGACGTGCCGGCACGGTAATTACGCGTTACGTACGCGCGAATACGTAAGCGAGATTCGCGCGATATGGTAATTTTTTCGGTTGGATTATCGACGCGAGCATCTGGCGTCGTCGTAGCCCACGCGAGATCATGATCCGGTTTCATGTTCGGTGCTGTCATAATGGTGAAATATGATTTGGAAAATTGTCGCGTTACGTGGATTCGTATCACGTACGGCGGCGTCGGTGGGAGCTAACGATGCAGTTTACGAATGCATCTCATGGGCCAGATGGATGTTTTTGGCCTTGGGAGTATTGCCTGAAAATTCGTCGTCAGCGGATCGGAATGCGAAGATTGGAAATTGATCTTTCGCAGATTCGGTTACCCAAGGTGAAGATGGGCGAGTACGCGCTGAAAGCTGAAGCCATCGAAAGCACTGTAATATATTCGACGTTGTTATGCGTGGAATGTACGCGATGTCCTTCTGTGGATGCTGCATGGCACGAAGTATCGCGGTCGCGCGTCGTTCCGGTGGAGTATGCTTGGTCCTAGGGTCTGGCGCGGTAACGAGTCTCTTTAGGTTCGTTGTGGAAGAGTACTGAAAAGAAAGAGGAGAAAAAGTAATTAAAAGTCATTTTATCAATATCAAGATAAGCGCGTCGGGCCGCGAAGCGCATAAATCATGTTCGATGTAGGAGTCGGGTCTGGAATGTACGAGGTGAAACGATCGGGCGCGAAATTCATACGTTCGAAGGTTCTTTTTCCCGTCGATGTATCGAGGGAGAAAGTGTCTTTCGGTGTTGAGGTGACTAGCGGTTGTACCGTTTATGGAAATGGTTCGCGATGAGCGTGTAGGGTTGGAGATCGGTTTAAATCGAGAGAATTTGTACGCGAGGGAATCGATACGGCTTGTTTGATCGGGTCGCTATTGAATTTAACAGTGTGTCGATTCGTTCTTGAGATGAACTTTCACCTCAAAGGTGGAATTTTGATGCACTAACGTTGTTTCGGTCATCTTGGTAGAAAATCAGGTTTTTTGTTAAGTTTAAAAAACCATGAGAAATTCTCGAAAATTGTTGGAAAAAGTCACTACTTCACTTATCCAGAAAAAAGTATTGACATTGAACATCATGACAATTCCTAGAAAACGTTGATATATGCGCAAAAAAATACAATACAACGTCTAAAATGTTGAAAATTGACGAATTAATTATTTTTTTTAAATAAAAAGTACATGAGAAACTGCCGAAAATCTTGAAAAAACACTAAGAATCCTTGAAAGAGGTCCTTAAAATATCAAATTGAAAAAAAAACACGGCCAATTGTAAAAAAACCGATTTAAATAATGTAATATGGTTAAAAAATGAAAACAGTTATAATAAAACAATTAAAATGATGAATCAGTTTGAAAAAATAGAATAAATTCCATAAAAAAGTTACACTAAAATCTGAATAACGATGAGTAAGTTGTTGAAAAAACTTTAAATCGATGGAAAATCGTCATTTTTCCAAAAAATTGATCTAAAATCACTTTACACGTTGAAAATCATATAGAAAAGAGAAAAAATGATGAAACATGCTAAAAATGAAAATATCTTTTAATATTTTTGACGATTTTTCACTATTTAAAAATTTTTTTTTCTATTCTTGACAATTTCTTTTTTACTTATTTTAAAGAATTTTTTGCCATTTTTAACAATTTTTTCAAATACAACAGAAAATTGAAGAAAATGAGAAATTAATTTTTAAAAAAATGCGAATAACATGAAAAAACGTCAGAAAAATAGAAAATAATTTTACAATAGAAAAGTTGTTGAAAAGACTTTAAATCGATATAAAAACGTAATCAATTTTAAAAATGAAATAAGAAATTGGTAAAAATGATGAATTAATTGAAAGAAATAACATAAATCACATGAAAAAGCGTCCGAAAAACAAAAGTTGTAGAAAAAACATTTTAAATCGATGAAAAATTGTGATTAATTTGTAAAAAGTTTTTAGAAGTACCGGAAACACATTAATAATTTTTAAAAATCAGCACGAATGCTGAAAAAGTGAAAAATTGAGTAAGAAATTATTAAAAATAATTAATTAATTTTAAAAAATTTCATGAATTGCTTGAGAAGGCGTTAGAAAAACATGAACAACAGTAAAAAAGTTTTTAAAAAACATTAAAAATAGTGAAAAAATAATAAAAACATGTAAAACTATGTCAAAAACTGAAATTAAATATGAAAAATTTTTAAAAAGTGTTGAATTGTGTTTTTCACGATTTTCAATGTTTTTCGTATAAATTTGGAGTTTTTTCAAACAAGTAGATGGAAACTTTTTTCAATTAGGTGCGTTTTTTAAAATTTTTGTGCGTTTTGAGGAGTTAATACGACTCCAGTTTTTTGGAGTTTTTCATTTTTTGGAAAATTTTATGGAATTTTTACGCAGTATTTGTCTGTTTACTGGTGTTAAACGTTTTCGTTATTTTTCCGGACATTATGTCATTCTCGCGATTTCCGCAACTCACTCGTATCGCAAAATGCTTAAAAAAATTCGTATATACGCAAAATTACCCTCCTTCCCTTGATCCCAACGATGACGTGTAACAATTACAACTCGAAAAAGGCCATCGCTAGTACTCCAGACGATCTCCAAGCTGATAATCGCACACGTGATCATTTAACTATTCATCTACACCACCGAGTACCTCGTCAACATCGAAATATCGCAAAAAAGGCTACCGCGTCGTGATCACCATCTCGCACCCTCGCGTACTGTTTCTTACTCTTCAAATGCGAACACCAATATTGACTCTCGATGATTAAATTAAATCATCGTAGCTATCTCAACGCGCACGAGTTAGCTCTTCATTAAAAACCTCACGTGGTCGTTATATCGTTACCTCACTCTTGCCGAAAGATTCGGTTACACTATCGCTGGTGCACCGAACAAAGTGTCGATCGAGTGTCTACAAACGCTGGTTTAAGCTTCGTTTGAAAAGGAAGTGCGTCGTCGGCCCGAAGAAGAGAAGCACGACCGAAAAAGAATACAGAAAAGCGACCGAGATAAAAGCTTCGAAAGTATTGAAGAGATGGCGCGTCTTAAATCTAGATATCCACTTGGCGACGAAAAAAAAGGGCCGATTTGGGGAACGTACTTGAAACGCTTCCGGCCTCTCAGGCACGGGTTTCCGGCCTCCATTGTCTATATCGACGGGTTCTTTTCTTAATTCAGTTTGCTGTTTTTTTTTTACTCATTTGAACACGCTTATCGTACGTCGTGTTGTTTAATGAAGAGCGAAAAAACGAGCTCAGCGGTTTTTGTTTATTTCATTATCGAGCATACTCGTCTTTTACACCATCGAATGCGATATGAGGTGCCAGCGCTGGAAGGTTAACGCGTCACGGTCGTAGCATGTTGCGTTGAAATTGGAAAAAAAACATCGGCTTAAAAGGAACAAGCGATTGAAAACGAAAGCTGGTTTTGTGAACCCGAAGAAGCGCTGAGGATTCGTGCGCAGAACCTTAGAGCACGCGATGGTTGATTTCTACAACGAATACGAAATAACTAGAAGAGGTGAAGTTTCCTTCCATCGTCGATCGGATTGATTTTTCTTGAATAAATTGTGGTTTTGACATTTTCATGTCTTCGCTGTGGCACACAAAATCGAAAAGCGTGACAAAAAATGCCACGTGATTGTCATGGTGACATGTCATGCTCATAAGTGATGATCTTAATATTTTCGTGTCATGATAACATGTCATAGCTAACGGGTTGTTGTTATGGTGACATGTCATGATCATGAGTGACGTATACAGTGGCGCAAGCTGTTGTCATGGTGACGTGTCATGCTCATGAGTGATGATCATGTCATGGTGACGTGTCGTGCTCATGAGTGATGATCTTGACATTTGCATGCCATGATAACATGTCATAGACGACAGGTCTTTGTTACGGTGACAAATCATGATCGTGAGTGATATACTACACCATAACACGTCATTATCGTGGTGACGTGTTATGGTTATGATTGACATGTGATGCATATCTAATGACTTGTTATGATGAACGTCATTGGAATGGTCAAGTGTCATGGTTGTGAGTGACATGTAATCATGTCCTGGTGATATGTCGAATGACATGTTATGGTGATATCCTATGATCATGTTACGATGACATGTCATGGTAACCTGAATAATGACATATTATGGTAAGATGTCATGACGTTGTCATGATAGTAGACGTGGTGATGATATGTGATGACTAGTCAGGTGATTATTGTTTCCTCTCAAAACGTGTTATGCTTCGTATATCCATGTCTAACGAAAATTATAATTTTCCATGTGACCATATTATGTCATAGATGACTATTCATTGTCATGATGACGTGTCATGGTCAGGAATGACATGTGATTACGTCATGGTAGCACGTCAAGTGAGGTGATATGATGACGAGGCATTGTTATGGTGACGTGGCATGGCTACGCGTGACATGTGACATCAAATTCATTGTCATGAAGTGACACGAAAATGTCACGCTGTGTTGCGAACTTGTACGCGAGCTGATGCTTTATGGTACAGAACGAATACTTTGAACTGCTTCTTCAACTTTCTACATTGATTTCTCTCTTCTCCCCCCCCCCCTTATTATTTCCGTTTCGATTTGGCTTTGCAAAAAGTGAACCAGAAGACTTCTTGTGATACGAATGCTCATAAACAAGTAAATTCATGGTGATTTCGAGACGATGCTGAGATAATGGCACATTCTAATGGTTTAACGAACCATCATAAGTGGTTGTGGTTTGAACATCGTAGCAGCGCCTGCGGTTACCGATGCTGCGGCTCAGGATTCAAGATCACGAGTAGAATTTGCTCGAAAAATAAGCCACATTAAGGGTGACTGTGCGATTACCATAGAAAGATCGTATATATTGAGGTTTTTTTTTTCATCAAAGTAAAGGCTCACTGCGGCGTTTATCGAAACCAAGAACCGACCCACTGATTTCGCACGAAATAACGCACCGGTTACACGTACACGTTACGTAAGATACGTTTATGTAAATTAGCGACGCGATTGGAAGATTCATCTGGTGCGCGTCGAGCCCACATAATTTTGTTTTTGTACGGCAACATAGACGCGACAAGGACTTCGTACGAGGTAGAGAAAAAAAATTGAAAGAGAAAGACACGATATTAATGACGCAATAGCACGACGACGATGTGAGTAAAAATGATGGCAATAATAACGGTATAAACTACGAGTAATGTCTGTGTATTCATATACATAATCTTAATGAATAGGTATGTATTACCGTTCGCTGTTTGGTCGTGTGCGTACATGTTACCGATGCCTTCGCCGCCCCGACGTCCACCTCGTGCGTCGTAATCTAAATAATAATCGAGTCCCGCATTTTTGTTTCGTACGGTGTTCCCCCTCGTGTTCGTGTGCAGTGAAACATCCTACAATCTGGTATGAATAATTACAACGTCGTTGACGTGAAGTACGCGTGATGTGCTGATAAAAAATAAAGGCGCACAGGAGGCAGGTGTATTGTGCGTATATCGTGTAAACGTGCTTTTTTACTCTGAGACTTGCTTACAATTAGCACGAAAATTAGGTCTTGCGGCCGAAAAAATGGACGAGAAGGTGAATGTGACAGGTTGGCGTAAGTTTAACGCGTATGTATGTTTTAGGGAATTTTTGAGCTGGAGGGAGTCTAGGTATTTGAGGAAATACTCTCTGTTTTGTAATGTTGGGTTTGGGAAGGTGCAGAAAATTGAAAATTTTGTTCAACCATAATTTTTTTATAAATTAAATTGATGATAGAAAATCGTAGAAGGATGTTCAAAATTCAAAAAATCCTGCCTCGTGAAATCATTCAAAAAAAATCACTAGAATCATGTGGACAGATGACAGTGAAATCTTTTTCCGAAAACAATTGAAATTCGTCACACCCCCTCTCCGTTCACAAAAAAAGAAAAAGTCGTGGAATTCTTTCAATGGTTTATTCATCGATCGAACGACAGGGTATCTAAAAGGTACTGAAAGTAGTGAAGAAGAAGAGAATTTTGTCAAAAAATAGTGCAATAGTGAAAAAACCCGCAAACACAATTGTGTTTGAAAAGATTGTACCTGCAGTAAATACAAAAATTGTTCATTTTTGATAAATGACTAGCAATTTTTTATGAATTGGCAGCACTGTCAAAGTATATGACGTCATATTTACATTTTTCAATTATTTTTTATAATAAATTCTATTTTTATGCTTTTTTATTTAATTTTTTTTAAACAAAGATTTTACTTTTATCTGAAATTTGACCTCGTCAATAGGAGAGGGAGGAAGGGGGGGGGGGTAAATTTGGTAAAAATGTGATTTTTCAAAGAAAAAAAAAATCTAGATTCTGAACGATGAATTCTTTACCCTCTTTTACCCTAAATTTGATTCGAATCAGGATCTATTTTGAAAAATTTTTGCAACAAAACCCAGAATTCTACGTAACTCTCTACCCCTTAAACCACCACCACCACCACCCCTTCCTCCACCGAAGAAAACAAAACCTTGACCAGTCGAATATAAAATTCCAGACCAGGAATTCAAAAGCTAAAGTCACAATTCGTAGTCTGGAATACTCTTGCTGGGGCGTCTTTGTGAGACTTGGGGTGACTTGAGAATTTTTGGGATAATAGTTGTTGCAAATTTAATGCGGAATAATTTTTGTATGAATTATTTTTTCGAATTTCCTCAATTTTCGCCATATTTTTGTCATATCGTTGAGATTTTGAACAAAATATCTCGTTTGGGGCGTTTTTGCGAGGTTTGGGGCAACTTGAGAAAAAAATTTTTGAAACAGAAATTGTTGCAAAATGAACGATAAACATTGTTTGAATGAATTATTTTTTCGGGTTTCCTCGACGAATTTCGTCGTAATTTAACGATATTTCTGGTATGGCTAAAAAACTACTCAGTTGGGGTGTTTTTGTGGGACTTTGAGCGATTGAGCGGAAAATGTTTGGAATATAAATTGTTGGAATTTAAAAAGGAACATTTTTTGCATGCATAATTTTTTTGCATCTTTCCAAATTTAATCATAATTTCGCTATATTGCCAAGAAAGCTATTAAATTCTTTTTGATATTAACTTTTACATAATTAGATGAAACTTTGAACAGCCACTCTATGAATTTTTGAAATCACGCAGCATACTAAAGTGATCTAATTGCTTCGTCTTATTGTCACACGTGACTGCTCTCGAAATGATTCAAATTTGTGCCTTAATTGAGGAAAACCCTTAGGAGTCAATTTCTCAATGTGACGACGCGAATATTCGAACAAACGAATGGGAAAATTTGTAGGACACAGGAAAAAACCAGTTTCAGGGCGATTGAACTTAGCTGCTGTAATAACGGTTCGTCAAAGTGCGAATAATTTATTAAATGAGGAGCTGAGGGGGGGAAGGTACGTGAAAAAAATACGTAATAAATGAAAAAAAAACACGAATCGAGAAACGAAAAAAAAGAAAAGAACGACACGCGAAAAAAATTTCGCGCGATGTTTCATCTACTTTCGGACGTTTCCGCAAATGGTCCGTTATAGTGGAAACTCATCGAGGAGAGGGGTACTACATCGACGTGGGATTCTTGGCAAGATGTCCGGCAAACGTTGCGATTAAAAAGTTGACGAAAAGTAGTGCACCGATTCCGTGGTTACGATGGAAGCGGCGCGGCTTCGGTGTCTGATTACAATACAATGTGCTGAAAGTAGCACCCGCGCTTCGTAATTGCTCGTCGTTTCGATGGTGAAAAAAAAAAAGACGAACAGGTTTATGCGTATATGGATACGAAGCGCTTGAAGTGGTGCGTAATCGTTGAAAGAATCATTGGTATATGTATGATGAATATGAGGGATAATGAGAAGTGGAGGAAGGGGACGGTAAAAGGCGAAAATGGAATAAATTTCACTTATTCGCATCCTCTTTTGCGGAGTTTTCGCATCGTGTTTTTTTTTGCAGCGGTGATGCGAAGATGAATAAAAGCTAATGAAGGCGAGCTTTGCATTTTGAGGTCAAATAACGCGATCTCGTTAAAAAATTTCTATGCGGTTTCGCGTGAAAGACGAGTCGTGTAGGGAAGAAGGCTCACTCCTACAATGGAATGGCCGGTAGCGTAATGCTAATAGAAAGCGATGACGAGAGGGATCTGCTTATTCGTGGTACCGATTTCCGGGCAGGCGCCTTCTTAACGGAATCCTCCGTGGTAGCTGTTTATCCGCCGGCCAAACGATGATTTAGTAGAGGTGTTGATTTTTTGGCGTGATTTTCGAGTAATATATATCTACACTTTGTGGATATATTGTTATAATGCAAACGAGCACGTTGGCGGATTGCGATGGTGAATTTATACATTGCACGTGTGTTCGCGAAAACTATTACGAATCGTGAAAGGTACCAATCGTGTTATTGACGAGCTTCATAAGAGGTTGAAGGAGTCGCGGTGATTTATTTTAGTTTCGTTGAAGGTATTTAAACAAATCGTGTAATAGGTCCCTCGATGTGTTGAGTGTTACGTAAAGCGCGAGATAAGCTTTTTAAAAATATTATTCAACGAAGAATCGTATTTGTAATGTACGTTTGTATTGCAGATCGTACTTGATTAATTTCGCTGGCCCGACGCACGTTCAGATTCGGACTTGAAACACTGACCTAGCAGAAGGAACGCCTATGGGACGAAAAGGTGAGTGGTTCTTGATGCTGCGTTTTAATGAACTCGTCAAATAAACGCGTTGATGAGAGCGATGATTGGATGTTGTGCACTACCGACGTCGGCGGCGTGCTCGAGGAGATGAGAGGTTCAAAAAAGTCAAGAGTTTAAAAACATTGTACGCAAATTTGAACGTTATTTTCAGATTATAAAATTTTACTCTGAATTTTCAATCGACTTTCCTTGAAAGAAGTTTTTTACTTTTAAACGTAGCTTTGGAAATCAAGGAAGTCGTGTTGAGGAAATCCTCAATTTCCAAAATGAGTTATGACTTCACCTAAAATTCGATTAAATTGTTTTTTATAAGAAAATAGAGAAATATAAAATGATGAGAAGTGCTCTTGAAAAGTTCAATGTATTGAAATATCATCATTACCGAAGAACCTCATATCAACGTGCCATCCTCTCATGCCACAAGAATGCGGATTAGCTCATTTTGCAGTAAATTTGATAAAGATGAAATCTAAAAAGGATCAATTTCGTTCTATAAACATTGTAGGAGGTGTAATTGAAAAATGATGTTCATTTGGAGACGTCATTTAATGTCACGTGACACTCGTTGTCATGCCACGTGAACATAACAATGAATCGTCATCACATCATGTCATTTGACATGCTACCATAAGTCCATGACGTCATCACACGTTACTCCTGACCATGACACGTCACCAAGACAA
The DNA here is from genome assembly GCA_003261595.1 of Maconellicoccus hirsutus. Taxonomy (NCBI): domain Eukaryota; kingdom Metazoa; phylum Arthropoda; class Insecta; order Hemiptera; family Pseudococcidae; genus Maconellicoccus; species Maconellicoccus hirsutus. Next base: position 16,786 of record QBDW01000430.1, on the reverse strand, counting down.
TATGAATAGACATCTGTGACGTAGTATCTTGTCATCATATATCATCAAGCCTGTTAGCATGACAAAGTCATGACATGTTACCATAATAATTATGTCATTATTCAGGTCACCGCGACATACACGTGGTTATACATTTAATCATGATAAGAAATGATGTATCAACATGATGTCATTATTCAGGGATAAGATATCAGCATGACATGTCATTCGACATATCATTAAGACATGTGTATAATGTTACCTACGACCATGAGCCCATGACACTTGGCCATTCCGATGACGTTCATCACGACAAATCATTGCCTATCACTCATGAAGTCATGATCATGATATGTCACCATAATAATGACGTGTCATCTAAGAATTGTTACGATAACATGAAAATAGAACGAATCATTCGTGAGCATGACACGTCGCCATGACAACGTCTTGTGTCATCGTGTATGTCACTCATGAATGTGATATGTCACCATAACAATGACCTGTCATCGATGACATGTTATCATTACATGAAAATATTGAGATCATCACTCATGAGCATGACACGTTGCCATGGCAACGAGGATTTTCTGATCACTTTTTCTAACGCTTTTTCATGACGAATTTCAGTTTTGTGTGCCATAACCAAGGCATGAAAATGTCAAAAAAAGCATTTCCTTGTAGTTCCTCAAAATTGTTGATACTATGAGTCTGTACCCCCCCCCCCCAACATATAACGGTTTTTCTTAGCTCATTTGATGGATACTTTTTTGTACACAATTTGCGTGAGCCCACCGACTTTCTGATACTTTTATAACAGGCGACGTTTGCAAAGGCCCTAAGAATTTTAAAATAGAACTACTCGACATGATAAAAGGAATCCACTTGAAAAACAAACGAAGTATAATACATTTTCATATCATTTTGAAATTTTACTACGTTGAGAAAAACTGATTTTTTGGAGGCAAAACACTCCTTTGAGGGTTGCAAATTCTTCTTTTTGAGTTTCCATTGAAAATCGTACTGTACTAAGAATCCAGGGCCATGCGGAGGAAATCCGGGTCCCAAGGAAGAATTACACGAACCCCCTCCCCCTCTTTTGAACGGGCTCGACATTTTTTCCAAATGACTCATTATTTTGTAAAGGGATTTGAAACGCACGCGGGCCCCTAAAAAAATCCGAGCCTGGGGTAAAAAAAAATTCTTCCCCTTTCTGGTTGGTCCTGTACAAACCCAATACGAATTCGCTTGACTCGAATTTTTCCTTCTCTGAAGTTGAAATTCAATTATATATTCCTCTTCGCATTCTACCACACTTCCATATCTCTCCCAATATTTGTTTTCAGTTTAGCTCCCCCACCTCTCTAATTTATTCCTAGCTATGGGGAGTATAGACTTTCAACTTTTAACTTGTACAATATCGTAATTAAATTAAAATTTATGGTATTTTTTTGGAAAAATTTCATCTCGTGTTATCGATTTTGTTGAAAAATTGGTGTACTCGAAGTCCATCGAATGCATTCTCGGTTTCCGCTGTTCTTATACAAGGGCGTGTATTTTTCGCGGAGAATGCGGCAGATCGCACGCACACACGTATCGCTTCGCAAATACGTTGGATAAAATTATGGAAGAAACGCGTAACAGTGGCACGACGAGAAGATGGAAAAATGCCACCGATACAAATTTCGTGACTTGATAGATCGGATAAAAATCCGCGAGACATTCGTCAAAGCGATTGACACAGTATCTACGCTCGTCTCGATAAACGCGGCTGCCTTTTTTTTTTTTTTGAAATACTCGTCGCAGTGGTCATTGCGCTCTCCGACAAAGAGAAGAAGCCGACGTGGCTGAAATGTGCCCCAGGCGGAAATACTTAAATATAAACTAATTTCACGCTTAAATACTAATAATGTAACAATGATAACGCGCGATGTAGCCGTAGTTGGCGCAGCGAGCATCGGGTGAATTTCCAGGACCCGCGAAACGTATCGAGTTTGGAGATACCGCTCAAGGTAGGAATTGGAACATCAAAAAGATAACTCGACGTAAGGCGTAGAAAGGAAAAGCTACAAAATTGACTCGTAACAGCGTCCATGTTGGTCGTAAGAGTCACACCGGCTGCGACGTGAAATTAATGACGTTAGGATGAAGCAGAAACAAAAAAAAAAACTTAAATCGACGATGAGTCGTCATTTTATTGTATTTTACACCTTACACGGTATTACTCCGGTGGACCAAAGAAGAAAGCCCGATGCAACAAACGATCGCTCAACTCTCATTACTTGGAGAGAAAAAAAAGACGCGAGAGAAGCTCACTAACGCGAAACTATAGCGCGTTATTTGTCGGATATTAGTACACGGTAAGGTGAACCTACACAGTTCCATTGTTCGAGTACTTAGCTGGCGGCGCGTTTAGACGAGGATGTCTTTTTTTCTTTTATTTCGAACGGACAATTCGACGATGACGTATCGTACGAGTTAATTACGTAGCAAGACGGGCGACGATATTGAGAATGATAAGCGCGGTTGATGGTGGATCTGGGTCGACGCAACGCGCCCTTTTGCAGCGTGACATTGACGCGAGCTTCGTCGCTATGTAGAGACGAAAACGAATTCGGCGCGATTTCGCGCGGTTTTTATCGAGCTCGGCGTGTGTGTGCGTCGCGTACGACCACACGACCCGGCCGAGAGGTGTGCTAATAAGCGGAGGCGTTTTACCTTAAATATTTTTCGCCGTATAGATACAATGCTTCATTAACGGCCGCGTTAAAAAAGAGCGAAAACGTGATCGAAGCTGCGCGACCTGATTGATTGGCAAGATTACGAGGCGAGATGATGGAGAAATTTGTCTCAAAGTTGGACCGCCTCGATGCGGCGATCGTACCGGCGAAATTCGCCTTCCAAAGATGTTACTTCCGCGTATCCGAAATGGCGACGTTGGACGAAAAAGCATTCGGATCCGATTGACGTGATCGGTTGAAGATGTGCGAAAGGTCAGCGGGGTGTCGTAGACGGAAATGACGCTGCTAATATTGCGACGAGTCGTTAGTTTGCCAAAATTCGGAGTAAAAGAGAACGTCGTGATTGTCAGGTACATGACAAGTGTCACGCGTCGAAGAACGCTGTTTTGAGTGAGGTTTTTTCTTGACACGTGTTGTAAATACCGCGAATACAACGTTAATAGTGTAACGATACTTGTTACACGATTCGGTATGCAAGTAACGCGATCTGTGACACGTGTCATAAGCGTAGAGATAACACGTGTTTTGGATGGTTCTGGGATGCTATGTGATGTACGCGCGTGTCGTATGACGTGTAATCAGTATTTTGAATCACGTGACATGAACTATGTGATATATAATATGTGACGTGAGACATGTTCCATGTGATATATGACATGCGTTGTGTGATGTGCCACGTGACATGACATGTTCTGTGATGTGGCATGTGATGTATGACATGTCATGGTACGTATATGGCAAGTGCCATATGATATGTGACATTTGTCGTATGACGCGTGGTGTGATATGTTATGTTGTGTGATGTGTCATGTAACATACGACGTATGGCTTGTGTCGCTTTATATACAGCATATGTTATATGATATGTCATGTGGCGTGTGATGTATGACATGTCATATCCGAGTTGTATTCACCATATGTAATGTATTTTCGTCACCTGACATGTCACGCAACAAATGCAGTTACTTGGACTTATTTATGATATGTGTCATGTAACATATGTACGATGTATGGTATGCGTCGAGTGATATATAACGTATGCTATATGATATGTCATGTGACGTGTTATTTATGACATGTGTCATATCCAAGTTGTATTCGCCATATGCAATGTGTTTTCGTCACATGGCATGTCACGCAACCAATGCAATCGCTTGGACTTATTTATGGCATGTGTCATGTAACGTACGATGTATGGTATGCGTCGCGTGATATATAACATATGCTATATGATGTCATGTGACGTTTTATGTATGACATGTGTCATATCCAAGTTGTATTCGCCATATACAATGTGTTTTCGTCACATGGCATGTCACGCAACAAATGCAATCGCTTGGACTTATTTATGGCATGTGTCATGTAACGTACGATGTATGGTATGCGTCGCGTGATATATAACATATGCTATATGATATGTCATGTGACGTTTTATGTGTGACATGTGTCATATCCAAGTTGTATTCGCCATATGCAATGTGTTTTCGTCACATGGCATGTCACGCAACAAATGCAATCGCTTGGACCTATTTATGGCATGTGTCATGTAACGTACGATGTATGGTATGCGTCGCGTGATATATAACATATGCTATATGATACGTCATGTGGCGTATGATATATGATTTGTGTCATATCCTTCTTGTATTCACCACATGTAATGCGTTTTCGTCACGTGACATGTCACGCAACAAATACAATTACTTGGACCTATTTGGAGGTAAGATTGTAACGTGTCACATGACATGGTGTGTTGTTGAATGTGGCATGTAATGTTTGTGATACTCGGTGCAAGTAATCTGACAAATGACACGTGTCAGATAATACGTTATTTTTCTGAATTTATTACAAATATGCAATTTCGGAGATATTTACGAATTTCATGATTTCATTTCAAATTGATACTTCCTAACTACAAGTTGAAAAAAAGGGAAAGGGATAAGACTAACTTCCTTATTACCTCGATTGTGTTTTTTTCGCCTAATAATACCTCGTACGCTTTTAAAAAATTATTTTAACGTTTCATTAGTCACGACAAAACACAAAAAACGTTTGTGGTATACATACGCATGTATGACGTAAACGTTCGATGTCAACCCTCGTTCATCGCTACGCCCCACGTACGCTTACGGGGTACGCGTTTGAATCGGGAGTACCGGCGCGAAAAACCGATTCGTAACGGCGCCCCCCCCCCCCCGGCTACCGGTCCGATGCACTCCGCCGTGCTCGGAGTATACCTCAGATGCAGCCTCAGCGACGACGGCAGCTCACATGTGTTGCTGAAATTTCGTCGAAATCGGCGTTTTTTTTGTCGCGACTGGTCGAAGGGCTGTTTATTATGTATTCGTCTTGTAACGTCGATGACACCCGTAAACACGCCCGTCTGGTTTAAACAAACTGTCGCGCAGACCGTAAAAATAATTTCAACGTTTTCGTAATTTTTTTCGTTTTTTTTTTTTTTTTAATGAAGTGCGATAATTTACAAACGCGGTTATGTTTTTTCCCCATTTTTTATTTCGGGTAAACGCGTGGTAGCCTTAGAGAGGATGGTGTGTCCGGGGGAAGGGGGTGTGAGGAAAAAAATGAAAACGCCAATGCGCATATTGGAAGGACCGCAGTTGTTTTCAGTCATTCAGCTGCGTTTACGAAGTAATTATAAACTGGCTTGTCAATACGCGTGTAATTTCGCGGTTTGGTTTTTTTTTTCTGCCGCTCGGAGAATTTCTAAAAATACGCGATTATTTTGTAAACACTCGAGCCGAGGTGGGTTTCCGGTTCGGGTATCGATGTTTCACCTCGTTATGTGAGAGTAGGTAAGTGTAGTCTGCTGGTTGGCGTGCTCGAAGGTGAAAATCTCGGTTCTCGGGCGAAGAGTACGCACGATGTTGGTTACGACGGGGCGAATTTTAATAACGAGATGGAGATGAAAAGGAAAAAAAAAATCGAACATGTCAAAATTTATTCACATGATCATAACGTCGTCCCCGTTCGCGTCGCCTGTCCTCGGAAATATCGACGTTGTGTTTTTGGTACGATGCATATACGATGATTATACGCACGCAACTTGCATTTTCAATCACGTATATCGTGTGCAAGCGTATCTCGAAGGTTGGCTAGGTAGCGGAATACGTACATGAGGTGACCGCGAGTTTTGTACGCTTCGGATGTGTATGTGGTGTGTGGTTCGATTACCGTAGAATTCACGTGTCGCGCAGATGAGGCGTCTTGGGAGCTTGGAAACGAAAGAGTGACGGCCTATGAATTTTTCGTTCGATTTTACCCTACCTTAAGTGATACAGTTTGAAAGTAGATTACTCTGGGGTGAGGTTGAGCGGATTTCTCGTATCGTTAAAGGCTTCCTTGCACTTGACGACGCCGACGCTGCTGTCTCGAGGACACCATCAACATCATGAATCTTCTCACGCGAATTCCAATCCTTTTCCAGCTCCTATCCGTCAAATGTCACTCGACCACTCGTCTCCACGATGTGTAGCTCTTCACAGGTACACAAATGTCGCATCTGCTCTTCGTGCAACCAAATGCGAGAGGAACATCGACGATAATTATGTCGAACGGTATTCGCTGCAGTCATCATCGGGCATCTCGCGCCGATTATAGTGGACGGTGCGCAAACAAGAGTCGAATCATAAGCGACATAGCCGGTCACCGTACAATACCCGGCTCGATTAATTAAACCGGCCGAACACATAAACTCGTGCTCATCGCGGTTAACAACAATGTCTTGGGTGGTCATCGTTGTACCTACAATAGACGTCGCCTGTTTCGTATACACTTTGTATGGCGCATCAAAAGAGACCACAATGAGAATACAAAATGGCATCGAAATGTAGTAATTATTATCGTAAGTAATCCACGAGGAAAAAAATTCCACCGCTTTTTTCTAACCCTTCGGCTGGCTCGTCTACGGCTCCCGAGAACGCGCGTTAAATAATCCGTTAATTTTTCTCCTCTTCTTTGGGACGCGTCTAAAAGCGACGAATGCGATACGCCATTACGCTCGGAACATATAAAGAACCGATTAAAAGTACATTAACTTTACGCGAGTAAAACGGTTATTACCGGTTAAAAAAAGATCGCAGCGAGTAAAAGGAAAAAAAGAGACGTTGTTGTATTTTCAATTTTACGGGTTACTCGATTGATTTTTACGTTTGCGTCAAAAACGTATATGGCGCGTGCGTCGAATCTCGTAAAAAATATATTTTTTTCTAATTAACCGAAAAAAAAATAAGGAGACGAAAAAGCCTAATAAAACGCTCTCTTTTAAGTGGTCGTCCTCGCACGTGCGCTTCTTAATTAAACGCTATAATAAGCGTAATTTATGGTATAAAAATGCCATGGACGCGGATACGCCGCCGTCGTCTTCGTATTTTCACGTCCGAATCGACAAATCAATTCCATTGTGAAGATGTAATTTCGTAATAAACTTTGTACACACATTGTACACGTTCGTACTTTTAAATCGGTGGAGAATCGCGCGCGTACTCGTACCGGTTTCATTATTTTATTGTATTTTTTTCGTCGCCGATCTCGTTTTTCCCTTTTTGCCTTCGGTCATCTACCAATTTTTACGCGTGGCGTAAGATGATGTATGCGGTACGCAGACCGAACGTTGACAGGCGCCATATGCGTATGGATAATGGTGTGCTGGCCGCCGCCACCGAAAACCGAACGTAAAAGGTCATAAGTGACGGTGCGGAGGTTTACTAGGTCGTGTTGCTCTATATGGCGTCCTGTGGATGCATACGACGTAATGAGATAATTGGCCGACGTGATGCTGCGCAGGAATCAGCGAAATGGGAAGAAATGTTTATCACGTGAGTTCATCCTCGAGCTTGAGGTGCTCGCGAAATGATATCTTCACCGGAGCCCATGTCGTAGTGAGGAATGTAATGGTGGAATTTGATGAACCTGGTTGAGAAGATCGTATTAGAAGAGTTATGCATCCTCCTGAGGACTCGGCAGTACAAAGGAAGCGTGTAATAGTGAAATTCGGCTGAATTGAATTGACGGTTCGTACAAAATGGCGGCCTTTTTTGGATTCTCATCTAAGCGACGTTCGGTTGTGTGGGTTTCAAGAGTTGAAAAAACGAGTTCATGGAAAAATTGATAATAAATGAAAATCTTCCCTACGAAATATATTCACATGGAATGCTGTGGGTAAATGTAGCTTACATAAAGATACAATAACTCGACAACTTTAGACATTTTTGGCACCGTTTCGTGAACAAATTCAAACCCAAGAAATTTTATAGCCAGAGAAATCAACATCACCAATATGCCCAGTCTATATTTCGATTGCCTTTCTTCAGTACAGATAACTCGACTTCAAGGATTCGATTTCGATGCATCGATTTTGGCATTCGATGTTGATGTTTCGATTTTGTGACCTCGATTTGAATATTTTAATTACCATATTTTGGTGGAGATAAATCGACTTCGAAGATTCGATTTCGATGTTTCGATGTATCGATTTTGGCTTGCGATGTTGATGTTTTTTTGTCGATGTGTCGATTTTGTTACCTCGATTGGAATATTTTAATTACCATATTTTAGTGGAGGTAAATCGTTTTCAGCAATTCGATTTCGATATTTCGATGTATCGATTTTGCCTTGCGATGTTGATATTTTGTTGTCGATGTTTCGATTTTGTGACCTCGATTTGAATATTTTAATTACCATATTTTGGTGGAGATAAATCGACTTCGAAGATTCGATTTCGATATTCCGATGTATCGATTTTGGCTTGCGATGTTGATGTTTTTTTGTCGATGTGTCGATTTTGTTACCTCGATTTGAATATTTTAATTACCATATTTTAGTGGAGGTAAATCAATTTCGAAGATTCGATTTCGATATTTCGATGTATCGATTTTGGCTTGCGATGTTGATATTTTGTTGTCGATGTTTCGATTTTGTTACCTCGATTTGAATATTTTAATTACCATATTTTGGTGGAGATAAATCAATTTCGAAGATTTGATTTCGATATTTCGATGTATCGATTTTGCCTTGCGATGTTGATATTTTGTTGTCGATGTTTCGATTTTGTGACCTCGATTTGAATATTTTAATTACCATATTTTGGTGGAGATAAATCAATTTCGAAGATTTGATTTCGATATTTCGATGTATCGATTTTGCCTTGCGATGTTGATATTTTGTTGTCGATGTTTCGATTTTGTTACCTCGATTTAAATATTTTAATTGTCTCATTTCAGTAAAGATAAATCGATTTCAGTGATTCGATTTCGATATTTCGACCTATTGATTTTGGCATTCGATGTTGATGGTTTTGATGTCGATGTTTCGATTTTGAATTCTCAATTTGAATATTTCAAATACCTTATTTTAATGATGATAAATCGATCTCAAAGATTCCATTTCGATGTTTCGATGTATCGATTTTGGCATTCGATGTTGATGTTTTTGATGTCGATGTTTCGATTTTGAATTCTCAATTTGAATATTTCAAATACCATATTTTAATGATGATAAATCGATCTCAAAGATTCCATTTCGATATTTCGATGTATCGATTTTGACTTGCGATGTTGATATTTTGTTGTCGATGTTTCGATTTTGTCACCTTCATTTAAATATTTTAATTGTCTCATTTCAGCAAAGATAAATCAATTTCAGTGATTCGATTTCGATATTTCGACCTATCGATTTTGGCATTCGATGTTGATGTTTTTGATGTCGATGTTTCGATTTTGGATTCTCAATTTGAATATTTCAAATACCATATTTTAATGATGATAAATCGATCTCAGATTCCATTTCGATATTTCGATGTATCGATTTTGGCATTCGATGTTGATGTTTTTGATGTCGATGTTTCGATTTTGAATTCTCAATTTGAATATTTCAAATACCATATTTTAATGATGATAAATCGATCTCAAAGATTCCATTTCGATATTTCGATGTATCGATTTTGGCTTGCGATGTTGATGTTTTGATGTGGATGTTTCGATTTTAAAATCGACGTTTTAATTTTTTAGTGGAGATAAATCGATTTTAAGTATTCGATTTCAATATTCGATGTTGATGTTTGGTTTTTGGGACTTCGATTCTAATTCATATTTCAATTGCCATATTTTTGTAAAGATAAATTAATTTTGATAATTCGATTTTAATATTTCAACGTATCGATTTCGATATTAATATTTCGATTTTGAGTCTTCGATTTTTGAATTTCAATTGCTGTATTTGAGTCGAGATGAATCGATTTCGGTAGTCGATGTTGAAGACTTATAAATATTTAGGGCGAGAAAGGCGAATTAGAATACAATTTTCCAAAATAATTGGCGGGGAGGTGGGGGGTGGTTGTCGAATTTTTTGTGGTGTGATGAAAGGAAAAATAATTATAATGACGGAGGTGCCTCAAGAAAAAACGTCATTAAACGAAGAATAATCATCACTCAAAAAATTTTACCAAAAATGAATTTTTGGCTTATTTATATCGATAAAAAAAACTTCGACAAAAAATCGACGTTGAAGAGGTGAAGTCAACGCTGGTGCCAGTTCACTGGCGTAGTTTCATTTCACCTTTTTTCAATTTTGGTAAAATGAAGATTGAATAATGGAAATTCAGAAATTCAGAATTTTTAATTGGTATTTTGCATATTTCCTGTTCCCTACTCCCTGCCACCCTCTTCGGTAAAATCATTTTCATCGCGAAATGTTTCCGTTTATATTTATAATACAAGTATATCGCATGTATATCGCGATCGCATCGTCGATGAAATATTCTCGCACCATTTCGTCATTATGTGTACGTCGATTTTTTTTTCGTTTCCAAGAAAAAAAAACCTGAAAAATATTACTCGCGCCTTAAACGGCGATAATGAGAGAGGATGACGAAGACGACGACTTAGGACGCGAGGGTTATTAAGTGATTAATTGCGGCGAAGACGTGTTATAATATAGTACACGATATGGTATATTCAAATGGTACGTAAAGAGACGTCGACTGGCGAAGCTCTCGATTCTCTAATAAGGTTCTAGAAACCAGCGGGAAATTTCCTTTTTATTGGTTACCTCTGGGTTGGTCGGTGTTTGTTGTACGCGACGGGAGATTCGAATATACGTACTATGGATTTCATGTGTAGTACGCGGCGTTATGGGAATTACTCGTCGTGGTCTTGAAACGCGAAAAGTGATGGCGCGAAGAAAGGCTTCGTGGAGGATTTTTGGCGATTTTTTGTTCCTTCGGGGGGCTGTTTTTTCGGCGTGTACACCCATCAACGTGTAGGAGACGTTGACACGAGCGAGGTAGTGAAGCAGGAATAATAGACGGAATTCGAGCCTTTCGTCTTGGCGATATTTAGCGATAATGGAATTACGTATGAGAAAAATGTCGGTGTTTCGAACAGGTTGAAAAGTGTTGGCCGAGGGTATGAGACAGGATTCGGATTTGACGAGCTCTCAAAGGAGTTTCGCATGTATCGACGGAGTGTTACAATAACGCTCTAAATTCGTAATATAAACGTCGCAGCGATATGTATTCCACGAGCTAGTTATAAGAAAAAATGCGAGATAGGAAGGCGCGGAAATTTAAGATTCAAAGTAGCATGTGAACGACGGACGAGCATATCTTTAAAAATGATCTGCATCATTAGGGATAATTTTATTCCCGAGGCAATACGGTCCTAGGCCGGTGGCCGGGTCGACGTTGGGATCTGCAATAATGACCAAGAGTCCGCCACGTTTGGCAGCGTATAATAAGCATGGCGAGATTAACTCTTCGGAGACGACGTCGCGTACGTAGGTGAGTAATAAGCGGTAATAAGAAACAATTACATCAGTCGGGTAAATAATTTTCCGCGCTTTATGTGACAACCGTTCTAACTCGGTGATTTACATATGAAAGAAAAGTAACCAAGGTTGTTTGCATATGGTATATAGTCTCCGGTACGAAGATGGCGAATGCTCGAGTAACGCGTTCACCTGTGTGAGAAGGAGTTGGTATGTGAAATTGGAGAGGCGCTGTGTTGGTGTGTGCTTTCGTGATGCTGCGCTTCGTCGGGCGTCCTCGTTTGAGTGTATCTTACGGCCATCTCATTTGTCATGTTTGAATGCCCTGAGTTGGGTGATTTGGATTAGAGAGGTTTCAGCTGAAAGGCATAGTCGACCAGTGGGTTATCGTCCCAGCCTTCTTCGTTCTCTCTTTAAGCAAGCCTTGGGAGGAAATTATCCAAAAATGGAGAAAATGATCCAAAAACTTGAAAAAATGAAGAAATATCCAAAAATGGAGATAACATGAGAAGAAAGTTAAAATATGAAGGAAAAATATTCAAAAATATAGGAAAAAATCCAAAAACGGAAGACTGACATGAGATGGAATGTAATTTTCCATGAAATTTAGTAAAAAATTAAAATTTGAGTGAAATTCTCATACCGCGATGAAAAAAGGTGGCGAATAATTTAATCGAAAAATCCTCATTGACCTTGGTATCGACCCTTAGTCAATGACGTCACATACGCGAAGGGGCACAAACACTAGCAATTCCGATAAAACGAGATCTCTCATTCACATAAACGCTGATAACGTTTCGATGGATGCTCACGAATCCAAGTAAATATCTCTTTGGTAAACTAGCGCTTTAGCGTCAGGTGCTGGGCGAAATATTGAAAATGTGTGTTTCATTGGTGTATTTAATTAATCACCGGTGCCAATTATACCCTTTCACTTTGGCGTTGCGAAGAATGCGACTGTAATTGTTTCAACATAAGGTACGAATCGGAAATTGCGAAGCTGTCGTGTTTACAGAGAACGTCAGATGTGTGGAAATTGATGCGAATATTACGGAGATCAGGTAATAGAGGAAGGTCTCAGGTGAAAGATGTTACTATCCATCCCCGAGAGGTTAAGGTGGATGTCGACCTGGAAAGCTTGGTTTGGGAGAAATGAACGATGGAGATGGATGGGAAGATGTGGAATGTGCTGCGCCGTGGTTGAAGCGTGTATGCTATTTGCGATGAGATGATGTTGGATGTAATGACGGAAGCTGCGAATGTGGGAGAAGAGGTTTTTTGACGAAATGCGGCAATTTTTAGCGTTTAAGGGGATTTGGTTTTGATTTGTTGTTTTGAAAGTGACGTCTTCGGTGTTGCGTAGAATGTTCTTTGATATTTTGTTTGAAGAATATCGCCCTGAAGAATTATTTATACTATTTTTTAATTTAATTTAAACGTTTTAAATTTATCTAATTTATGTAGTCTAAAAATTTTACTTATAAATAATTAAATTGAATTGTAATAAAACCGAGATTTTGACAACGTTGATGCGAAAATATTGAAGAAATTTTCTTATAAAGTTTTTTCAGGTTCTGATGGTTTTTAGTATGAAAATAGAAGGGTCATGGAAGTTCTTTTGTCATTATTTGTGTGTATCAAAGTTCAACGATTTGGTTATAAAAATTAAGAAGAAATGTTGAAAATTATAATGGCAAAATTTTCAATTAAAGAATTTCTCGAAAAGGAGTTAATGCATGAATAAATTGCCAAAAAAGAGGATGCCAACGATATCTGGTTTTCCCAGGCGGTCACCCATCCAAGTACTAACCAGACCCGACGTTGCTTAACTTCGGTGATCGGACGAGAACCGGTGTATTCAACGTGGTATGATCGTTGGCGTTAATTGGGGTGTTTTTAGAAATATATAAATTTTTCTTGAAAAATTTGAATTTTTTTTGAAATTCTAGAGAAATTTTTTACATATGTTTTCCAATTTAATGATATGTAGAAAAATCAGCTAGTACATTTCTGTGGGCTTCAAATGGTAGTAAAAAAAATCCTTCGATCAGCAGACTCTAGTCATATTTCTCAAAATTCGTATCATAAAAGTTGAGCTTCGCTAATTTTCTTCTAAATTCGATACAGAAATATTCACTTTTGAAAGTTGCTCCAAAATATGGAAAAAATTGCATCTGAGTCGCGTGAGAGAAAATGGTCGATTTGTGAAGGCTCACGATGAAAATTATTCCAAATTATTTAAATATTTAAATGAAATCTATATATCAAAGATTATTATGAAAATGAAACTTTTGAAAATTTAAATTTAGTCTAAAATAATATTAAACGTTATAATGAGATGATGAATACAATTTTAGGTAAAAAGATATTTGAGATGTTAAAATCCAAGACGACGGGAGTCATTAAATAAAAATTTTCTGAATTAAAATTGAAGTATAAAGAACTGCCAATGAAAAAAAGCAAAAAAAAGGATGCCAACGATACCTGGTTTTCCCAGGCGGTCACCCATCCAAGTACTAACCAGGCCCGACGTTGCTTAACTTCGGTGATCGGACGAGAACCGGTGTATTCAACGTGGTATGATCGTTGGCGACGGTGGTGTGGTGTTTAGTAATTGTTATGGATATGTTGCACTGGTTGGAAAATTATTGAAGAAATTTTCCTTGTTTTAACACGAAGCTCCAAATTTTTTGTGCTGAATTTTTCATAAAAATTTTGAATCATTTTCAAACAAATATTGAAATGAGGACTGTAAAGGGATAAAAATATGGAAAAAAATTGAATTTGTGCGGTAATTTCGCTCCGTTGAGAAAAATGAGGAATGAAGCAAATTTTTATATAACGGTTTTTCTAGGGTCTCTTTTGGTGTTTGAAATGTCAGAGAATATTTCATGAAGAGAGGGAGGGAGGGATGAAACCCTTTACCGAAAAAATTTCTGAAGCCAGGAATCAAGCAAAAAGGGTAGCGAAATCGCGTTCATTTGATCATTTATGGATAAAATTACCATTTGTTGTCGTTGGAAGGAGGTACAAGAGTGTACACATTACCAGTTGGCCCTGGCTGTACCTCTTGGGAAAGGCCTTGGAAATTTTTCATTATTCAATACTACGATAATACGTATAGGCATTTTTCTGTGTTTTTTTTCCACCAATTTCATGTGCATAAATTAAGGAAAGGTCGTGAAACATTTCCTCTGAGCGTAGTTTTGCTCTTGACAATTCTGCCTGACTTCGCTTCAGCGCAAAAAAATTGGAAAAGGATGCCAACGATACCTGGTTTTCCCAGGCGGTCACCCATCCAAGTACTAACCAGGCCCGACGTTGCTTAACTTCGGTGATCGGACGAGAACCGGTGTATTCAACGTGGTATGATCGTTGGCGATGACGAGGGTGTTTATGGGAATTGAGAAAAATAACGTGGGAAAGTTCTGATGCAAATATTTTCTTACTTTTTACGCGATTTTCTTATCGTACGATTTCATTTTGTGCGAAAATAACATCTTATGACATCGTAATTTATGCGCTTGCATGTGCTAAAAAATAAGAGTACCTTACGTAATGCTGAGAAGGTGATAAGTGACTTGAGTCGAGTGTTAGAAATGGGAAGGGGGAAGTGGATGAATTGAATCATCATTTTCACAGATTAATTAGACAGATATTTAAATGAAAATAATTGAATTTGTTCATGATTCCTTATCGACTTTTTTTTTTAAATTTCTATTCGCCGAATGTTTTTTTTGAACATTTTTAACACCCCAAATCTATAAAAATGACGAGTTTTGACAAAATTTTCAAATTCCAGCCGAAACACGTATAATGAGGAGATTTTACCTACGCTCGTAATTATAATTTTTGATTACGCACGTATCAAGTATCTGAACTGCATTTAACTAGATATTATGGGGATTTTGTAATCGCGTATTTTACGATTACTAAACAATCGTTTGATTGTTGGAAAGTGATTTTTGAATATTCAGATATTCTGACATGTTTGAGAAAATTTCCTCGGTTGTTTTAAATTTAGTACGAAATTTTTCGCATTGTTTCACAACACGTTGGGTGTGTGAAAACGTAACGAATGGGTTATTTTTAATATTGGAAATTCTAACGTAGATTTGCGTACAAGATTTTTCGTGCTTTGTAGAAACTTACTGTAAAGGAATTATATTCGCGAATTGTACGAATGTTTGAAAAAGCCACGTTATCAGTTTACGTTTATCTAGGTACTTGGTACTACTTATCTGAGATTTATTTACATAATCGTAAGATTACACGTATACTACTCAAGTTAATTTATCATTATATATAGCATTTTTTTTCCCCTAGACGAATAAAGATTTTTGTAAATTTACGAAGCGTATACATTTTTCTCGTTTTATGTTTTGTTTTTTACGTAATTAAATTGGGTTCAGCGGTAGGTATTGATAATTTATGATCGCGATAAGCTCGAAAAGCTCGTAAATTTTTGTTGTCTGCGTAATAATCACGTTTAGAGGTTTCAATTATGTTGTAGTCGGTGTATCGGATAGGTTTCTGCGTTAAGTCGTCATCGTCATTATGGTAGCTGGTAAGTTTTAAAGAGTGCTTGTTAAATCATCGAAAATATGGTACCTAAGTTGAGGGTTTTTGAACGAGAGAGGAAAATTTTTAACTATTTTTTTGACAATTTTTCTGTGTTTTGATTTCAGTCATCAATGGATTCGCTGGTGTTCCGGATTTATGTACTAATTACAGATTCGATATGAAGAAGGATGATAACTATAGGTAATTTGTATTGCGTTAATGTTGTTTTTAGGAATTTACCCTCGTTGATGCGTACTTGTTGTTTGGTACGGTACGAATTATTCAATTTCAGCTTTAATATCGAGTTGGAGGTTAGGAAAAAATTAAAATGTTTTATCGAAAGAGACGATATGAAGGAAGTAATATGTTGGTGTTTTCGGTTTCATAAACGAAGTACGATTACACGATGTGAATGTCGTTTCGATAATGGTTTTTATTGTTTTTATGCAAGAGATTGGTGAATACAGTTGAAGGCATTTGAACTAGGTTTTTATTGTTGAAATCGAAAAATTATCGATCGTGAGGCGTGAATGGTAATTAGAGGGTGTTTGGGTGAATGCACTTGGTTCGATCGCTTGAATGTTTAGGTGCTGTGATTGAATTGGATAGTAGATATCGCGTTTTTAAGACATTTAATAATTGTATTTTTAATTTTATTAATAAGATTCTTGACGAAAGAAGAAAAATTGAAAAATTTTAAGCAATTGTTTTTTTTTTTTTTT